>JABUQX010072561.1:0-38563 GCA_015478945.1 Trachelipus rathkii
AAAGAAAGGTAAATAAGACAAATACTGATTGGTAATGTTTGTTTTAATTATTTAAAACTGTTGTTAATATTTAATAAGAGAATAATAAGATTACAACAAATACCTATTAGTTAAAACTTATTGGCTAAGCCAACTCCATCAAAAACATTAAAAACACTACAATCAATGTTAGCTAATATATCATATATATATATAATTAATATATATATATAATATATATATAATATATATATATATACCTTATATAATCATTATATATATATATATATATATATATATATATACTATATATATACTATATTACTATATTGTATGAGTGACTTGGTAGATTTTGTGTGTGGTTTGTAAGTACTAGAATTCTAAATGTGTTAAAATATTTAAGTTTGAAAAGTTTCAAGAATTTCTCTGTGTGGGTATGTGACAAATCGGCTTCCATTACGAGGGTAATGTTGTGAAGAGAGTTGCGAGTTTCTGCGAATTAATCAGAATGAAGTTACGTGATGTTGTTGAGTCCAAATTTAAGATTGAATGTGTGGCATTTCTAAAGTAAGGTTGGATGGAGTGATCAAAAAGTTATATGCTGATTACACCATTACAGCGCAGACTCTTGAAGGAAATGAGAATGCATTTCTATAGGACGAGCTTTATTCTGGCCAGTTGATCAGAGAGATCATTGTAAGTAATACTTTCTTTAATACACAACAGGGTATTCTTAATTATGCTAGAGTTCTGTTGTATAGTTAGAAGATGGTATCAATTTGAAAAAGTGATGTATTGATATGTTTGGAAGAAGGAGATTAGTTGAAGTATGTGAGGGATGTTTAAATCTCGTGGAGTGTTAAGGATGGGATACTATATGAAATCATTGATGTTTATATAAAATCTAAGTTCTAGTGGAGGCTCTAGATGTGAGAAGAGAAAGTGATTTAAGAAAAAGGAATAGAAATAAGAAGAAAGGAAAAAAGAATCCCTTATGCATCGAGAGGGGTATCGGTCAGAATGTAGAGAGTGAGAAGTATGGAACAATGTAATAAGGTATTAATATTTAGAGCTGCTCAGGTAAGTAAATCAGTGAATATGAACAAGTAGTTGAAACTGACCAAATCTGGATCAGCAAAGGAAGGTAAGCGATTCGTTAGCCTCGGTGTAAAGGGAGTTTATGTGGATGTTCTAAAAGATGAAGTGAGAACCGTTAACACGAAAGCAGGTATACATGTTTGGAGCGAAGAGGTGACGCAAGCCGTAACAGTATACAGAACAAGAACAGTTGAATGTACTAAAGCCAATGTAGAGGTTTCAAAAGAAAGATGGAATTATAGTAAGGAGAAATAGGATACCAAAACAGATGCATAGGTAGGACGAAAAAAAGAGGTAGATGAGTAAATGGAACAGTTTGGAAGGAGGTAGAATGAGGACCTACTATGGAATAGAGGAAGCTTCTGGAAGGAGCGTGGAAGGTTTAGAATGAGAATAAGGTGGAATCTATGATAAGCAATAATGAATATGGAAAGGCGAGTGTCTGAGAGTGATCTTCATCAATGTCATTGGTGTCTGAGAGTGATTCTCCCTAGTGTGGATGAAACATCTTGAAAAATCTTGCGATTAATATAGCTAGCTAATGAGGATTTTCGATGTGATAGCGATATGTGTGTGGGTTTTGGTATTTGGGTTTTATTCCAGCCATATTGTCATCTTTTAGGATCGATCTGTGGTAATTGGGTAGAGTAAGAAAGTTAAAGAATGGTAAATCTGCATGTATGGTTGAAATTACTGGTTTGCCTCAAGAACAGAGGAGATGATGGTGATTGATGATTTGTTAAGTGAGGCGAACATTTTGTTTTCTATAGTTCCAAAGGACTGGAGGGTAAGAGTAATAGTACCCTTATATAAGGGTAATATAGGAAATGGGTTGAATTAGCTATTGGGTGTGAAGTAAGATATCATGCTGGATTTTGGCCGAAAGTGTCATTGTATCATCTGCCCGCGATCGTGACTGATGGACTGATGTGTGGAAAAACAAGGTGCATTTAGAAAGTCAGGCATAGAAGATGCTGTGTAGTTAAAAATCTTCATGGATGTAAACAAATGATTGAGAAATATGGAGAGAGTAAGAATAAATTGTATTTAGGTTTTATGGATTTGCAACAGGTGGTATGTAGAATAATAGCGGGAAAGCTCAATCGGCATGTGATGGTGCATACATTGGTGTATAGTGGTAGGCTTTCTGAATGGACTCAAAGTATGTATTGAGATAGGGTGTAGCCGTGTGTAGATATAAATGGAGTTGAAAACGTGATTGGTTAAATATTAATAGCTGGACTTATCTAGTGACTGGCAGGGCATGTGTTATGTTCTCCTTGGTTATTTTATTGCTAATTGGAAGAGAAAATCTATTTGAAAGAATATTAAGTGGGCTTATTTGGTGGCAAATGGATGGATCGTGTGTTGAATGATGCTTTGAGAATGGAAGAGACTATAGGTTTCCCTAAATATTATATGCGGATGATTTGGTTTTCTGTGGTGAAACTGAAGAGAGTTTGAAAGCATTGGTAGAGAGATTTGGCAGGGTGTGTAAAAGGAGGTGGTTTGTGAAAGTAACGTGATAAGAGTAAAGGTTCATGGTTGGTGAGTGAGGAAGTCCTCTGGTGAGAAGCTACGTTAGATGGTGAGCAGCTGGAGCAAGTGTCTGAGTTTAATATTTTAGGTATATAGATTAGGGGGAATGAAGTTTAGGGTAATGGAGCTGTTATATATTTGTGCTGGCTGTGTGAAAGCAATGTTCCTTAGGTATTTGATGTGTTTGCTTGAGATATTTTCTGGGCCAGATGCAGGTGAGTTTATAAGTGTCTTTTTTGTTTTTGTTGGGTATGGTTCTTTGTTTCTTACATATTAATATTCGCAGACAAAAATTATAAGATTTTATATCCGCGCTTTCATCTTTTGCACTAGATCCATTTATTATCTAGTTGTCATACACTATAAAATATAAATATTTATTCTTGTTTTATCTTACTAATCTTTATCTGTTATCTAATTATACTTTCATTTACTATGCTCCTCTCTATTTATATTGTTGGGTCATGGTTGATTTTTATTTTCTTGAGAGTCTATTGGATGCATTTTCCCTGTTTTGAGGGTAAAGTTCATCATTTTCTGCAACCTCTTGCTTTGCAAAATTGAGTTTGCTATGAGAGCGTTTGTGTGATGTTACTGGTTTGTATAGTTTTGGTGTTTTTGATGGATTTGTTGATTCGTTGTTTGTTAGTTGGTTTGAGGTTCAGTTCGTATTTTATTTGTTATATCACATATTCTTTTGATGTTATCTCATTATATTGGCATTTCTTGGTATTTCTCTTGTGGAAAGGATCTGGATTATAATATATATATATATTAATATAAGTATATCTTATACTATATATATAGTATATACTTATATAATATATATAATTATATCTTATATAATTTATATTATATATTATATATATAATAGATATATAATATAACTATATATATTTATTATATATATATATAAATTTATATAAATATCATATGGTAAAGGGTTTCGAGAAATCACACCTATAAATCATATTTCTCATCAACCTGACTTTCGCTTAAGATAAGCAGATTTAAGGTAAACGTAGAAGCCGATAGAGGCAAAGAAGGAATTTCAAACGAATTGGACTTACTAGAGCAAATCTCGCGACGAAATTGACAGAAATTTTTATGTGACACAATAAAGATATTTTTCTGCTTCAACCTTTGATCTTAATCAAATTTTAAATATTTTACGTAAATAAAATTGGTCTTATCAAAAATTAAGAGACTCTTCATCTTCTATAACACACACACACAATATTTATATATATATATATATATATATTATATATAATATACTATAATATAATATATATATATATATTATATAAATATTATATATTAATTATTATATTATTACTATATATATATATATACTAATATAATATATATATATATCATACACACACACACACAAGTTACATAAATTTTTTTTCCGAGTCTTTGAAAGAGTGTCTTTAAAATCAATAAAGAAAAGAGTCTATAATAGTTAGACCAGTATCATGAAAACGAATATTAAGTCTTGAAAAGTAAATTCTTTGTGAGTGTATGTAAATCTGTGTGCAAAACTATTATAAATCCCCATTCGAATATTTTTCGAGTACCTAATCAGTGCGTATGCTTTGGTGGACTAAATAGCAAAATACTCTCATAGATATGTTAACGAACCGTACTTGACTTGACAAAATTGACTTTTGACATTTTCAGCTCAGCATATATATTGAAGGTCTACATAGACGCGCTCTCCTTGGTGATTAAATAATGCACATGTTACATATATTACCTATCTATGACAGTAACAATGATTATCACATAGCATAGAGCTCCAATTACCCACACGACTTTGCAGAACCCAGAATGCAATGACAGAGCAGGTTCTATTAGATACGCAAGAGAAAAGTACAGAACCTTCTACAGTAATTCATAAAGTAGAAGCATGATTGTATGGAGGTATATGAATTTTTTTTAATACTTAGATTATTTATTTATTTACTTAATTGTTAACTATAATATATTGACAGTGAATATCTACTTGGATTCAGTGGATAAAGTATGTTTTTTTTATTTAGTCAGAATAATTGTTTGGTGAAGGAAATAGTATTTGAGGAATTATGAACCTGGTTCATATTGAAACAATAGTACAAACTTGGCATTACTAATTCCATTAAATGTAGCTGATAATATTATGTAGTTGTAAGTTCTTTTTTTTTTTTAGTTTTGTTATTCTTTTTTAGCCTGTTGTTTAATTCAAGGTTGATTATTGTATTATTTTTTAACCTTTATGAACACTTGTTACCACGGCATATTTACCTTAAGTTTTTGTGTGTGCAATAAATATAGGTTTAGGTTATATTTTTGTAGAAAAAGTTAAAATTAATTCTCTTATGAATGAGAATTCGGAAGTGTTGTTGAGTTTTCTACTTAAGTTTTGTAATGTTCAAAGTTTCCTTTATTGACATTATTAATTATTTAAGCATTTAATACATTGTACCAATTATTATTTATGTATTAATGCTTTATTTTAAAGTTTGTCTCAGGTATTCTTTTTTTTACAAGATTTGTTTGTTTCATAAAATCTGATGCTTCAACTGAAAGTGGGCCATTAAATATATGGATTATACCATGGTTAATTGTTTTCCCCGTAGGGAAATTATTGTTTAAAAACACTAATATGTTTTTAAAAGCATTTTGAAAGAATAGGATATTTATTTGTTTTCCAATTATGTTTATTAAACCAAATGTTTGCAGAGTAAATATAGAGAAAAATGTATGGAAAGGTAATTGAACAACCACTATTTATATTAATTTTTTAAATTATTAATTTTTCTTGGTGTTAAAGAGAGGTAGTGGTTAAAGTCATGCTTGTTGAAATAGTCTCATTGACTGAATACCTTAGTAAGTAGATATTGTAGTTTTTGTTTTTTTTATGAAAATGTAATTAAATTTAACTCACCTTACACTCTGAATCAAAGAAGTATTTTTGTATCAGATTGGACTGTAGGCCAGTCTTAGAAATTGTTGTTTAGCATCTAAAAGCAAATCGTGTGATTTATTTATTTTTTTAATATTTTGAACATTAAAAAAATATTTTATTAAAAGAGTAAATTAAGCTACTTGCTCAATGAATGTATAAAGTTGCCTTAACTGTTCTTAAAAAGAAAAAAATCTTTTTCATTCCATTTTTTAAAAACCAAAGAACTATTACAATTTCCTCATTATAAAAAAATTTATAAAATACATAAGGAATGTTTTAGTAAAAATAATTAAAACTAAATTTGTACTATTTTTTTATACCTTTGTGATGTGCGAAAAGTTCAAATGTCCGATGGCAAAAATTTTCTTTACTGATAATAAAATTAAAATCTATGCTATGGCATCCATCATTTGCAAATTGTACAAATCACTCTGTTTGCTGAAAAAAGTATCCTTATTATTAATCTAATTAGTAGACTAACAATGATAGTGGTTATTTCTTCTATTTGGATAACACATTTGGACTCTGTTGTTACCCTTTAGTATATTCACCAACTAACCACAAATATTATTATTTACAGCTAATCCTTAGTAGCGTTGTCAAATTCCAACGATCTTAAAATTGGTTCCCTATTAGCGTTATGATTAATTTTACTATGCAGTCCTGCTGACAATCAAGAAGATATATATGTGCTTTATTCACAAAATTGGGCAAATACTAATTATCCTTACTTCCAACTGATAACAAACCCCTAATGTGCCTCTTTCGATTGGACATTTATTTTTATTTACCATTTGTTATTGTTATACAAGAATATTATCTTGATAAACGGAAATGTGCAACCAATAGCCCACGTCTACGCAAACGAACCAGAAACTTTCTTTTAATTATTTTCTTTTAAGTATTAATAATAATATAATGCATATGTAGAATGTAATAAAAATTTAGAACACACAAGAGAAAACTTTGTAAAATAATTTTTTAATTTGTAAAACAGCAAGGACCGGAAATTTAATATATGTAGATATTACATTTGTGGAAAACTATACTGCTTGTAATCACGAATCTCAATATTTTCAATAGTCATCTAAAGAATTTCTTAGAAATTTAATCTCATTAAAGAACCTTTACATCCTTTTTTATTTCTTACATACAAGTGGCGTGGATATCCTAAGCTAATAAAAAAATATAAATAATTACATTTTTCATAAAGTGGTCTTGAGCTTTTATTCACTTACTCTAATCGCGTCATGTAAGCCAAGTCCTTATTTTTTATCTATTCCATAATTTTATTAGTTGTAAATGTAGCTCTTGAAACTTTTGTTTGTTGCTTTAAAATAATGATGAAGCACAACGATGAATGAATTATATTTAATTTTTATAGAAAAAATCATTTCTTAAGATATATTGCTAGGATGAAGATTTTTAAATAATCTTTTAATAAAAAATTAGCAGCTTCACAAGTATATTAACTTTATTGCAAAATAAATTTATTAGGAGATATAAGAGCACCCTTAATGTATATTCCTTATTACAGGATGTTATATTCTCATATCACATGAATCGGAAGTATTCATTATGAATATCATAACTTCTTAGGAAAACGAAGTTTTAAAGTCCAATGATTCGACGTTTGTTCTACATACTCTTTTATTTTCCTTATATACTTTTACCTTTAGATATTTATTAATTTTTTTTTCACATGATTGTCTTAATATTTATATAATACAGAAGAAATCCCTTTGTTCCATTTTTTCTTAAAGCTTCAAGTTAAGACTTTATAAACCCTTCACTATCATTAAAATTGTAGTTTGTTTCAATGAAATCTAGTTTTACAAATCGTATAGCTTAAAAGGAGTTTACATGCACGAAAAATTATTCTCGCATACCCATCCTCGCTTAGATTACGAAGGGCATTCCAAAAGGTGGTTGAAACTGCAAACTGAAAAGGCTGCATTAAATTTCAATTCTTGTTCCAAAAAGTTAAATTTGTATGAATATGTTGTATGTGAATATAAATTAATTTAAAAGTTTTAGAGGAAGAAATATCAGTGTGAAAAATGACCATATGTGACCAACATGAATTCAATTAAAAATAAAGTAAGCAGAAACCTCAAATTTTTGAAGCTTGGAAGAAGTTAAATCATCTGTTTCAATGTTTTAAGAAAGTTTGTTATAATGCCTCAAAGAACCTACAGTTTATAAGTGGATCAGTCGTTTTGTGGTTGTATGAGACGATGTTGAAAATATGACTGAAGAAAACCATGGTAAGCTTCCTACAGTTTATACCATTTTTCCAGTGAAATTAAGTTGTAAGGTTTTTGTTATATGGATGTTGGTGTTGCACTACTGGGAGGGTGCTGATTTTTTTATATATTATAACAAGTGAGTTCAAGATTGCACAATTTTGAGAACTTCTAACGAGATGAAACATGGGTTTACCAATACGATTCCGAAGGTAAACGACAAAGTAATGGGTACTAAAGTGTAGTTGTCGTTCAATTAAAGCAAAAGCAAGATGGTCGAGAGCCGAGGTAATAGCAAGCTCATTAGAATGCTCAAGGTATTTTGCCTTTTGGACTTGGAAGCACAAAAACCTCAACATATGATGATAATTTGTAAAAATTATCTAAAACTAATAATAATAATAAAAAAAACCTGGAGGCTTACCAATCCTTTTCGCCACGATAATGCTCCTGGGGTATGAATGAGCTCACGCTAACTAAACTGTCCACATGACAACAATTGAAATAATTGTAAAATACTTACTAAAGGAAAGTGAATCCAAAAGTAAAAATTTCACACTTTATTCAAATAAATTCTTTCAATATAAAATGCTTGAATAAATTATAATTTTTCTGTAAATACGAAAATAAAATTCTATTTAAATTAAAACAATTGTCAAAAGCTCGAAAAAGCTTTAAAAAAAAAAAAAAAAATGACCAGATAATTGAGATTCCGAACAGTGGCACAACTAGAATCTTCGTTATAACTTTTTTGGTAAAATGTATGAAAGAACTACACCTGAAAACGAAAATTTATAATTATTATGGTTCCTAAAACACTTCAATAAAGTTATAGAAATTTTCATAAACTATTGTAGAATAGGTTATTTTATTTTCAAATGTTGTGGTGGAAAAAGAAAACTCTTAGGTACTTCAATAGCGGTTCCCGCAAGTGGGGGGGGGGGGGTATTCATTGTTATGGTCTTGGCGTTTCAACTTTAAACGAAATTAGTTATTTGCTGAAGGAGTGTGAACAGCATCACTCGCTCAGATGTTCGCAGTGCCACTACGAATTCCTAGTACTCACAGGTTTGTTGAGGTATTCCTTTCCACACCTCAACCACCATCCTCTAAACCACCCAACAATCCTTTTCGCCATACATAAATTGGCATTTCTTGTGCTACGAACATCATGGGTTCGACACCAGAGTGTCAATGTAAATTCCTTCCGATACATGGGTTCGACACCCATGATGGGAGGACCAACTGGTCAAGACGTTAAAAATATTATGGAAGTTATTATGTGTTTGCCTCTGGGAAGCTAGATGGACTCTACTACAGTTGAAGACTGCATTGTATTTAATGACCTATTCTTTTAGATTGTACTTTGAACAATAACGCCAAGATTCCCTACACTTCAGCTGGAAGCCTCCTGCCTACTCCCAGCGATCCCAAGCATGATACGCCCAAACGGTTGGGGCATCTTATCGACCATAGAACTATTATTCTTAGCGATGCACTTGGAAAAGCTTTAAAAGTTTAAGATCCTCCCGTCACGTTCAAGCTACTACTCTGAATCAAAGTTCATCTTGCCATCTTTAACGTTGTTAAGGAGAGCGTTCTTCGTATTTAAATGCTGTTTATGTTAGGGTAGAACTATTGGGAATCAGCTCTTCGGGTATTCCTGTTATAGGTTTCTCGGGACGCCACTTAGACCTTCAGATTTACACGGAACACGGCATCCTGCCACCACTCTCCTTAACATAATAACACCAATTTTAAATATCCCTCTTATTGCCAATTTTGACGATATAAGAAACCCATCCAGACACAATTTATGCTCCCGTGCGGAAAAATTAAGGCATTGCTTGCATTCTAAGACATCTGTTGCAAATGTATACAAGTTCCCCCCCCCCAGGTCGAGATTCGCCTGGCTCCCCAAATCTTCGCTTGCTGCTGCCTTTGGCAACCTTTTTCCACCTACAAAGGAGAAAATAGAGTTTGAAAGCTATAGTGTTCGTCCGTTTATTCCTAAACCCAGAGGTTGATTTAAGTGCAAGCGATATTGTACTATACTGCGTGACAACTGCGCGGTCTGTGGAGAAGAATTTCACTTTCTTCGAGAAAACCACCCACACTGCAAACACTCTGGGGGGACCCCCACAGTGCCTCTTCCCTAAAGTGCCCATCTTACCCGTTTGAACTTGGTTTTGGAATTATGTGCCATACAAAAATTGAACAGGAGAGATGCCATATACCAGCTCAAAGACAAATATTCTACTAGATCAAGGCAATCCTACGCTACATTTTACAATTCTAGTAAAACTCCACCCACCAATTTCAGCGAGATTATTGCAATCTGCCATATTATTACCGATTATTTCAAATAGTCCAAAAGTGCCTTCGAATCCAATCACTCGCCAAAGATTCTGTTAATAACCCAACCGCGAGTACTGGTTTTCAATCAACCAGCAACGAAACTGAGTTTGCTCACCCAGTACAAAGCTTGGAGAGCATTTCCTACCGAGAAACTCTGCCCCGTACCCTCCCGATGAGTTCGGCAAACCCACGTACGAGGCTTGCGTCTATGTCCTCTAATCTGTCTCCCACCATCGCTCTCACTCCTGAAACGGATGTCCTGGAGCATAAACAAAAGATTGTTCCAAACTAAGAGTATTTGCCAAAATATAAAACGTCTGAATTCCAAAAGCAAGAAACATCGACCCTAGATGAACAGAACCTTGGTAAAGGTCTATTCCAGAGAATTCCTATCACAGCTCTCCCTAAAGGATTCTATACCCTTCCGGATGAAATGGATTCCAGTTCCTAAATGGAGCTTGATGTGATGATCCCCTCCCCATTTAAAGCTTCTACCTCTTCTGAGAGGTGAATGGAGAACCGTTCAACTCAAACGCTCCAGGCGTTCTGCCTCAGTTGGTGTCATGAAAAAAGGACCTCTAGGTCTCCCATCTTAACTCAGATTGTCCCACCTTCCAGAGTCACCACCCGATGGCTTATTGACAAAGTCTTCAGCATTAGACTCATACTTCACTAAACCTCTGAGAAACACTCCATTTCAACTCCCCCCTTCAGAGATTGCTCTCCTTGTTAACCCAACCTTACAACTCTAATGCCTTCACACAAAGGTGACCCTTTCCCGGCGACACCTTCCTACACTGTCTCTATACATACTCTCCACCTATTTCTGAATCTGCTCAATTGGTAAATACTGACATCGCTCCCACTCCTAAATACGAGCATTCTGGTTGCTCTCCAACTACATTAACATAACATGCACTTGGTCGAACTCGGCTAATTTGTATACATAGCGAAACCCCTCTACCAAATACCGCAGAAAACTCCCCTCCACCCCAAAACTGGTTATACAACCCAAATCACTGTTGTACGACTATTCCTTACCACTAGGATTTATTGCTCCTTCTAGCTAGGATCCACGCCTCGGTCTCTCCACCCATCTGATTCCTCTTCCGATATTGCCGCTAGCCAGATAGAAACAATTGTCTCAAGAAGACCATCCTCATAATATACTCATAGCAACACAACATGGCCACCTTCAGTCAATGGATTTGTCGTGGCTAGTATTCTAATTTTGAAGAACTCGTTTAACTAATAACTATGTACACCAAAGTGCATATGTTTTCGGGAACTTCGACTATGCTATCGCGACTTCTTCCAACCATTGCAATACAAGTTGCCGCTAACACCTATAAAGCGAGGTGATAATGATAGGGAAGGCGCCGGAATACTCATTCATAAATCTCTCTCACTTTTTCATTCCTCTTCGCTGATCTTCAAGGTCGTACCATGATCATATAAATGTAATCTATAGCGTCCAAAGTCAATTTTCGTGGAATTGTAAGATCTTCTAATCCGACGAGTTCACTCTGCTGCCCTTGCTTTTAGAAGTAGAACTGCTGTATATTATTACTCTCTCATATATGTTTGCGCTCATCACATAACATGGACAAAAGAATATTTTCCGCAGCAGCAAAGTAGCAGTTTTTTTGAATAACTGGATCTATTATTTTTTTTTAAGATCAGTAATTAGACAGTGTGAGTAAGAGATAAACTTCCAGAGATGTTTAGAACCATTCGAGCATGAAGGTGTCAACTTAATGTTAAACCACACAGGTGCATAAACTTTTACAAAAAAGTTAGCCAGAATTTGAAGGTTGTTAGTAGGTTTTTCAGTTGCCGCATACAATCGAAGTATTCGATTTGCTAGTGTAAGCCATCTTGAGTTAACAGGTTTTCCAGGGTTTTTCAAAAGTAAACCCAACGAGCAGTTTCCACTAGATACAGCAATACAAATTTGCATTAAGTACTTCTGATCTGTACTTAAATCCCTTATATTTTATAATGAAGGAAGATTATTTTCAATTGGTAAAAATTGTACCAGAAGAAGCTCATGACAGTTTTGCAGGTGCTTACCTAGTTTTCCTTTAAACACATTGGGACCCTTAGTTTTCCCATCTAAAGAATAAAAAAGGTGGCGTAAAGACAGTTCGTTACCATGGAATAAGCAAACTAACCATTGCAGTGATCTTCCGATTTTGTTTTCCAACAACGACATCACACCATTATTGACTCCAGTATTTAAAACTGTTCCATCACATCCAATCGAGGTAAAATTAAAAAGTTGTTCTTTATGTTCGTTATCTCGGAAAAACTCAATCATGCTCTCTGCAATATCTTTTTCAGTACCATATCTTGGTGCTACATGGCCCAAAAGCTTTGATTTTGGTTCTTCTATTAGCGAAACGTGCTCTTCTTTAGTAACCATTTTATAAAACTTTATCTCCTTTCTTTTCTTGAATAATTGTCTTGTCTTTCCTTTAATCGAAAAACAATCCCCTATTTTCGGTTATCAGACCCTGACTGTCTTGGAATTGCATTTTTCCCTGTTCTTGATCTTTCTCGTTAATTTTAACACTCGATCCGATTACTTTACTTTTGTCATCATTATTTATTAAACCTAAGTCCAACAAAGAAGCGCTTGCTATTGCTGCAGCAGCTCTATCAGATATTCCTGTGCGATCACATATGGAGGCAACAGACGGCAGTTTAATACGCATTTGCAGCTATTTATTGGTTCTTTGTAATGCTGAAAGACCTGCTAAATTTGTCTCTTCTTGTAAAAAACTCTCTTGTGTTCTTCATCACTAACAGTGAGCTTTTCTGTCACTTCCTCTTTCTTCTTTTTCGCTGCCTGTCATTCACTATCACGGTAAAACGTTTAATATCAATGTGGTTTATTTGTTGAATTTTTGCTGGAGTAAACTTAAATTTATCCTCTGCTATTTTCTTACTGTTTCCTTGCATCTTCAATAACAAGCGTTTGTGGTAACCCTATCAACATTACCCATAACCATTTTCCTGGACGATCGTTTGATCTTACAAAAATTCCCTGCTTTTAAAAAAAAGGAACTTTCCTTTCTTTTTTACAAATACATTTTTGAAAGTCTAAACGTTTGCAGGCAGCAATATCAATAAGAGTTTAGCATGGCGCTTTGTAAGTAACAAGTTTGAATTATGCTTTCTGATTCTTTTTCATTCGATTTTTTTTTTAAAAATTGCGGTACTTTTCATGATAAGCTTTTATCATTTTGTAAAAATTCGTACCGGTATCTAGAAATCTACAGAATATAAGCATTAACCATCATTCGATTTTCTTACTATAATATAAGATAGTTCACTTACAGTTGGCTCCTTCGATGATGCATCTGGTTTTTGAGTTACGTCTTACAAGAAAATAGCCACTTCATACATCTTTATAAATTGTGACAACGTTTACTACACTTAAACCATTTTTAAAACTTCCGAAAATTAGGAATTTCACATTTGTCTAGTATTTAAAAGATTTTCGACAGGGCCATTTTGTTGAACAATAGTAATAATAACGATACAAACACTCTCAAAATCCACCAGATCACTCACCTCGACTCTGAAGTCTGAACACACACCAAATCCCCCTAGGGAATTATGCGGCACAGCTTGGCTAACGAATGCCCAACTGCACATTGAACACAAAACGCACGCAGCGCCATCTTTTAAGTAAAAATATTTATTTTTGACATATATTTGTTTTTTTATCCTCACCTTAAAATTAAAAGCCTCAAAAAAAAAAAAGTTTGTCTATTAATAAAAAGGTCATTAAAAAGTACGAACTTTGTAATTGGACTTTTGGATAGTGCAATAAGAAACTAGGAGAGAAAAGGTTTGAACTAGAGAAAAAAAAATTTTTCAAAATTTATGAAATGTATTGAACGTTGCAGCGCCTTCCACCATTAGTCCGATAACCATACAAATTTTATTTTTGTCTTTTTCACCTTAGGATGTTCAACTTTTCCGCACTATTAGAAATTAAAAAAAGAAAAAAAATTTCCTTCCACTCCTAATAATATATATATATATATATATATATATATATATATACTATATATATATATATAATTATATATATATATATAATTATATATATATATAATATATATATATATATATAATATATAGATATTATAATTATATATATATCAGGGATGGGGAGTCGAGTCGGGAGTCGAGCGTTTTCAAGGGGTAAAGGAGTTGGAGTCGGGAGTCGATTTCCCAAAAAGAGGTCAAGAGTCGGAGTCGGGAGTCGATTTAAAAAAAACCGACTCCTATCGACTCCCCAAAAACAATTTTGTATAAACTTTTCACACAAAAATTTGGAAAAACTTGAAATTTTGTTATAAAAGAGGTGCATTTTTTTATTTTGACTTGTTTGTAGCCAATTTAAATTGTTTATTTTTAATTTTTTCCTTATATTAAAAGAAAAGGAAAAACTTTTTCCAGCGATATTTTAACATTTTCTATATTATTTTTTTATTCCTGAGTCCAATAACGCTATAATTTCTTTTGAAACCAGTAGATCACCCCCTAACATCCCCAAATAAGCATTTGGCTCAAATGATGCAGAGATATTGACCTTTATATATATATATAATATATATATATATATATTTGTTTGCCATAATATATATATATATATATATATATATATATATATATATATATAATATATATATATAATATATATATTATATATATATATATATTATATATACTATATATATATCATATAATAATATATATATATATATATATATATATATATATATATATATATATATAATATATATATTATAATATATATATATATATATATGATATTTAGTGGCACCGATTACCATGGTGTTTCGTTATCGGTCCGATTTTTGAGATATCAGTATCAGCAATTTTGAGAGTAGGAGTATCTGTATCGGTAAAATTTTGCTGATACCTTCAACCAATACCACACATTTTGCGTCTTTAAATTGATGCTACCTTCATTTTCTCCAAGATTTGTTCAGGTTCAACTTGTTCACATTTAACTGATTTACTTGCGAGTGCTCTTAAGATACTTATCCTTTATTACCTTGTTCCATTTAACTTCTCACTCTTAATTCACTCACTTCCTTCCGTATCACCTTCCTCTCCTCAACCCCCATTAACTTAATTTTACATAAAACAAAATAATGATCCGATAATCCCATTCCTAATCCCTTCACTGATTTAACATCCCACACAAATTTCAACATCTCCTTCTTCACCAACACAACCAAGTCAATTCATTACTTTTCATTCGAATACCATCTCTACCTAGCACCAACTCTAGTATACTTATGGATAATCTTGTGTTTGAAGAAAGTATTACTTACACAAAACTACCTCTCTCCTCACAGAAATCAATCACTTCCTACCATTCTCATTTTCTCCCAACCCCAAAACCACCTGTTAAACCATCTCTTTTTCTGATTCACTTATCCAACCATTTAGGTCCCCCAAACACAATCAATCTGAAGCTCCAACTCACCCCCATCCAAAACAATATCATTCAGATTATCCCAGAAAATCGTGCTCTCATCAACATTTCTCTCAGATGGACCATACGTCACAACCGCACATACCTTGACCTTTTCAAACTTAAATTAACCATAGAATTCTAGTACTCACACAACAAAGTCTACCATAGCTCTGTTACCACAAGTCACTCATCAAAATTGGAAACAACTCCTTCTCTCCCCCTGTCTCATTCCTTTCCACACCAGCCAAAACCCACCCACAAAAAAAACATTTTCACACCACACCACTATTTTCCACCGTTTTCCTTCATCTTTGTTTCAGTCACAGCGAGCAAATCATATATATATATAAAGATATATATATATAATATATATTATATATATTATATATATATATATAAATATATATTATATATATATATATAATATATAATATAATATATATATATATATACTCTATTCACCTCACTTTTCCTCACTCACTATATTCTCTATCGAACTCATAGACTTCATATTGGCTCATAAGTGTGGCAGCACTGAGAGTCATTCTGTACCACTGGTTTCACTGTCTGTCGATCTACCTTGGCTCCCATAGCGAGTTCTGACTAAGACCGACTTAGTCGATTTTTTCATGCAACTCCCCACTCCGGTTGTCATATAGGAGATTTCAACCTTGGTTGTCCTACAAGGGGTGACTCCGTCACCTCGCCTAAGATCCTTGTAGATCTCCTTTTCTCCTAGATGCCTTAACACTCGATCTTCCTACCTATAGAATATAAACAGAACTACGCTAACCGTTATCCTCGGTCATATCTATAATCAAGTGGCTCATGAAGTGGCGCATCTAAGTATAACCATCTTCTCCCTAGCTTCCTGATTATTTATCTATATCATACAGCGTGTTATGCATGAGCCAACTTCCGTCTTGTGGATCACTTCAAATGGTATCCCTACCGTTCTCTCGACTTATATTTGAGTATCGACAGCGACCATTACCCGATAGACTTTCGACAGCGACCATTACCCGATAGCCTTTCATGAACTCAAACCGAGCCCAATGTCAGATCCCTATTCCCGCAGGCATTGTGATCGAGCAAAGTAGGCCTCTCTTTATCATTATCAGGCAGCAGCGATCTCACTTTCTCCCTTCGATGAGCGGTTTCCGACCATTGACGCGACCTTTATCTTTTTGCAGCAAGTTATCATCACAGTAGCAGAAATTTGCATCCCGAGGTCTTCCGCTGGCAAGCGTTCAGCAACCCCTTGGTGGTACCAAGAAAAAAAAAATTCAATATGCAATATAATCAGACCAGCACCATCCCAAACATGATTATTTCTAAAGCAGTTGCGGCAAGATCTCGTCGAATCAATTGTGAAACGTGTAAACAATACTTTCGAACTTATACTATACTTCGGCTGTCAACTCCACAACTCTTCTTTCTTCAGTATGGAAAGTTGTATTGAAAATATCTCACCGCTCCAACAGCTCTTTACCCACAGTCCTCCGTTATTGGCCTGATATAACCAAAAACGATCTCTGCTCCAGCAGCTCCATTAGGCTATAGCTTTGATAACTATTCGAGCTCTTCCCGCTATCTTGAAGCCTTTTAAAAAATAAAAATTAACACTGTACCGCCAAACTTTTCAGCAGCGAAAGAGGAAGATGATTTACTTATAACCGTATCTTTACACTTTATAGAGTATCAAGTTGCACTGGCGAATAGCAAAGACCGCCCCTGTCCTAGATCATCTTGCACGTAATGCTTCGTCACATTTACCATCTGCATCAGCGTTCCTGCTGGATCTGTATAACAGGATCAGGATCAAATCCTTTTTCCATATATTTAGACAGCTTTTGTAATCCCTATTTCCAAACCTGGGAAAGATGCGAAGTTGAAGGACAACCAAGGACCAATTTCGCTGATCAGTCATACTTGCAAAATATTGGAGAAAATGGTTGTTAGTCGCCCTTTTCTTGTTCAAGAGAGTTGTCAGGCTTTTTCAAACTTCCAGTTTGGCTTCCGTGAAAACCGCTCTACCGCGGGTCCCTTGTTAAGTCTGGACCATGACATTCGGTAGGCCTTCTTAACTGGCAAGATTATTCTTGGTGTCTTTTTTTGACCTCGAAAAAAAATATGACACAACGTGGAGAACTTGGGTTCTCTTTAAACTCCACACGCTTGGTTTCCGAGGACAACTTTATCTCTATACAATGCCTTCTGTCAAACAAATCCATCCAGGTCCGGTGCTCATTTATTCTGTCACGTCACTTTACTCTGGATGAAAACGTTCCACAGGGCAATGTCCTTAGTGTATTATTATTTGCTCTAGAATTCAATGTCGTCGTTACTACCATCATAGAGACAGTCAAATTTTCACTGTATGTTGATGCCCTAGCGTTATTCACTGCCGGTGCCAGTATAACACCAGGTCATCAGCATATAAGGAAAACTTGACCGTCGCTGGGATGGTAGTACCGATGTCATTGAATCCGAGAGCAAATAATAATATACTTAGGACACTATCACGCGGAACACTTTCATCCACAGTAAAGTGGCGTGATAGAATAGACGAGCCACGGACCTGAATGGATCGGTCTGATAGAAGGCATTAGATAAAGAGCGGAAGCTGTACTCGAAAACCGAGCGTGTGGAGTTTAAGGAGGACTTCAGTTCGTGTCATGGGCTTTATCAAGGTAAAAAAAAAGACACCCAAACCCATCCTGCCAGTTGAGAAGGCCTCCCGAATGTCATGGTCTAGTTTTAACAATCTTGTAATCTATTTTGGTCGCCTAAGAAGCTTTTTCGTTCGAAAAGGTGTTTATACCTACCAAAAAGGTCCGTGGTCGAACATGAAGGCGGCTTGCAACCATTTTCACCATTAATCCGCAACTATGATAGGTCAGCGAAATTGGTCTTTGGTTGTCCGCTAACTTCCGATCTTACCCAGGTTTGAGAATAGGAAATATAAAAGTTGTCCAATCAGATGGAAAAGAGGTTCGATCCAGATCCTGTCATTCAGACGATGGATTTTGTTCGTGTACGTACTATAATACTAATGGTTAAATTTAAGTTTAAGAAGGTCAAGGTATGCGTGTTTGTAACATATATGATCACTCCGAAGGTGATTTTGAGGAGAGTGTGACTTTCTGGGGATCATCTGATTGAATGTTTAGGACGGGCTGAGTAGAGTTTTCAGACTGATTGTGTTGGGCGACTGGAATGGTTGGATAGGTGAATCGAAGGATGATATAACAGGTTGGTGGAGAAAACTGAGGATGGTAGGTAAGTGTATTGATATAACTATGAGGAGAGAAGATATGTGTGTAAGAAGCAATAGCATTTTTCGAGCACTATAGTATGCTATATGTATACTACAGTTGTGTGTAAGTAGATATGTATCGGAGAGTTGAAAAGTTTTGAAGAAATATGCTAAAGTAATGTGATGTGGATGTTGTTAAAATCAAAGTGAAAGTTTGGAATGGGAAATCAGAGTCTATTACTGCTTGTTTTATTGTAAGATTAAGTTAGTGGGTCTTGGATGGAGAGGAAAGAGATAAGGAAGGAAGTGGGGAGAATTAAGAGTAAGAAGTTAAGTGAGAATAAGGTTATAAAGGAAGAGATTATGTGAAGCACTTGCAATAAATCGGTTGAATGTGAAAAAGATGAAACTGAACAAATCTGGACGCAAATGAAGGAATTGTTTCTTAGTGGTGCAGAATCATGTAGGTATGCTAAAGTAGAAACTTAGAAAGTAAGAATGTCAATGGCGAGTTGTGGAATAAAGAGGTGAAAAAATAGAGGCTCTGGTTGAATGTGCTAAAAGGCATTGGTGAGGTGATGAAAGAAAGGTGTATGAAATCATATTAGGAGGAAAAAGAAAGACTAAAGGTTGCATACTTAGGGGAAAAAACAAAAGAGGTAAATAAACAGTTTAGAAGGAGTATGAATGGGGACTTCACAATGGAATATAAGTTCCTTTCGCTGGAAGAAAGTACGAAATGTTATGAAAGAGAGTAACGGGAAATCTTCGTAAAATAATGAATTGGGAAGGTGCTCTCGTGACTGATGCAATGAATGTGAGGGAAGTGTGAAGGGAACACTTTATAAATCAGCATAACATTGGCGGCAATTAAGAGGTGATAGTGAATATGTGTGGGTTTGATGGTGAAGAAGAAATAGGTATTTTGGGGATGAGGTAATTAATAGGGAGGATGTAATAGGTAAAGTGAAAAAGTTGAAGATTGGTAAACTAGTAGGTATAGATGGATTTATTGGTGAAATGATCAGGAATGGAGGCGAGACTGCGATTTACTGGATACGGAAGTTGTGAAACAAATAGTTTGTGAAGGGTATAGTTCCGAAGGATTGGAGGATAGTAGTAATAGTACACTTATATAAGGGTAAGGGAAACTGTAGGAACTATAGGGAAATTAGTTTATTGAATGTTGTAGAGAAGATATATATGCTGGTATTTTAGTTGAAAGAGTGAGTTTAGTGACTGAAGTACTGATTGGCAAAGAACAAGGTGCATGTAGAAGTGGTAGGGGATGTGTAGATCAAATCTTCCCATTGAAAAAAAATTATTGAGAAGAGGAGAAGGAAAATTGTATTTATGCTTTATGGGCTTGCAACAGACGTATGACAGGATTAATAGGGAAGCTCTCTGGCAGGTGTTAGTGATATATGGTGTTGGTGTAGCTTCTGAATGAAATCAAAAGTATGTATGACGATAGTGAAGCAGCGTGTGTGAGAAAAAATGGAGTTGAAATTTTTGGTTTAATAATAGCGGATTGAAGCAGAGATGTGTTGTCTCCTTGGTTATTCAATCTGTATATGGATGGGATGATGAAAGAATTAGAGGTAGGAATGGCAAGGGAATGCGCAAGACTGATGGAGAATGGAAGAGAATGGAGGGTTCCCTACCTATTATATGCGGATGATTTTGTTTTCCGTGGTGAATCTAACGAAAGTTTAAAAGGATTGGTAGAGGGTTTGGCAGGGTAAGTAAAAGGAGGGGTTTGAAAGTTAGTATAGATAAGAGCAAGTTGATATTAGTGAGTGAGGAGAATCCGCGGTGTAAAATCATTTTAGATAGCGAGCAATTGGAACAAGTATCTAAGTTTAAATATTTAGTGATTATATGTTTGGATGAAAAAAAATGAAACGGATGATGCAGAGTGTAGAAGGAAAATTGTGAATGGTAGGAAGGTGGCTGGTGCAATTAAATCCTTGGTGAATGGCAAAGGAACTAAATGTTGAGTGCGCTAGTGTTCTGCATGAGGGTATGTTGATACCGGTGTTAATGTATATTAGTGAGTTGTGTAGTTTAAACAAAGGTTTAAATGAGAATGAGTGAGTATTAAGATGGTATGGTCATGTGGAAAATAGTCGATTGGTTAAGCGGATGTATAGTGGTGAGTGTGCTGGGAATCGACCGGCTGGGAGACAGAAGAAAAAGTGAATTGAATCAGTAAAGGAATGCTGAAGGATGAAAGAAATTGTGGAATGTTGGACATGAGGCGAGAAGGAAGGAAAGGTGCTTAATAGGAGTGAATTACAGGGTTTTGTGATGGGCATGTTTGTGACCCTGACCCAAGGGATGAACCGCTATACTTGACGAGATATCAAGTATGAGTCATAGTGATTTTATTGGCTGTGGTGGGCTCGCACTTAAGGGTATGAGGGGCTGGTAGGCGGTGGGGGAGGGGAAAGATCTTTCCATTCGACTTGCAGTATGTTCTTATACTAACTTTTCTGTTTCCGGTGTATGTTCCCACCTCAATCCCTCAATCTGGAAAGGAGAAACGGTAAGAAAAAAACTTTATAATAAATATATAATGATATAGTATATATATATATATTATATATAAAGTATATTATTATATTTATATATATATATATATATATAATATATAAATATATATATATATAATTTTTTCTTTTTTTTTTTTTTTTTTATCTTCCCTGTGTTTTCCAATAGATGTGAGGTGGGGTAGGTTAATAGGATAGTTAAGTAGAAGGGTATGACGTAAGCTGAAAGGAAAGTGAGAGCTCGTCGTAGTCAAAATAAAATCCACCCTAGGACTTTACAAGACTGCGACGGACCCCTCATTGTGGTATCTCGTCAATACAGGGTTCAACCCCTAAGCCAGGCCTACAACCATACCCTCTCACAAAATCCAACCATTCACTCCTATTATGCACCTTACTTCTAGTTTCTGCCATACTCATAATCAATTCCTTCAGATATTCCTTTACGACTCAGTCCACTTTTTCTTCGGTGTCCAGGCCGATAGATTCCCAGCACACTCACCATTATAAATTAGCTTAAACAACCAACTATCATCTATCCTTTCCATATGACCAAACAATCTTAATGTACTCTCGATTATTTTCTAATTTACGCCTTTTTTCACACCACACAACTCACTAACACCTTCATTCCTCATTATCAATTTTTCTCACACCTAACACTCTCCTAAGATTTCCTTTTCATTCAACATATATCTCAAATATTTAAACTCAGATACTTGTTCCAATTACTCACCATCCAACACGACTTCACACAGCGGAACTTCCTCACTCACTACCACTATCTTACTCTTAACTACATTTACTTTCAACCCCCTACTTTTACGCACGTTGAGAAACCCTTCTACTAATCCTCTCAAACTCTCTTCAGATTCGCCACATAAAACCAAATCATCCGCGTACAATAAGCTGGGTACCCTCCACTCTCTATCATTCTAACACCCTCTCCTACCACCCCTACCCCTAATTATCTTTCAATCACAGTAATCCATATACTAAATTTTTAAGTAGACCAATGGAGACATAGCACTCCCTGCCTCACTCAACTATTATATTCAAATTATTTAAACCATTCACTCTCACTCCATTTATTCCTTACACACGCTTCACGATCGTCATACATACTTTTGAATTACGATTACTCAGAAGCCTAACCACCAACACCATGTCACAAACGCCTCCCATGGATACTGTCAAATACGGCCTGTTGCAAGTTCATTAAACCTAGAATACATAATTTATTCTTCTTCTCCATCATTCTCTATCACTTGTTTTCAAGTGTGAAAATTTGTATCTACACACCCCTACCACTTCTATGAACCGTTGTTGTCTTATATTATATATCCTATTATATATAAAAGTATATATTTATAATATACTATATATATATATATATATATACTATATAGTATATATTATATATATATTTATATATATAGTATAATATATAATATATATATGTATATATATTACATGAGGTGCAGTGTTGCGCATTAGTAAAATATGGTTGTTGGTGGTAGGCTTCTGAATGGAAATCAAAAGGTATGTATACGATAGTGAAGCGTGTGGTAGAATAAATGTGAATGTTCGAAAGTGATTGTTTAATAATAAGTAGCGGAGTAAGGCAGGGAGTGTCATGTCTCTATCGCTCTAATTTTGTATATGGATTGAGGTTATGAAAGGAATAGAGGTGGGGTGGCAGGCAGATGATGTGTTAGAAAAAGATGGCGAATGAAAGAGATAGAAGGCGTGTCCTACCTAATTGTATGCGATGATTTGTTTTTGAAGGTGAATCTGAAGAAGAGTTTGAGAGCCATGGTAGAAGAGAACTTTGGCAAGGGTGTGTAAAGTTGTGAGTGAAGGACTGTACTGCTGGCAGAAGTTATTGTTAGATGGTGAGCACTGGAACAAGTGTCCTGAATTTAAATATTTAGGATATATGTTGGATGAAACGGGAAATTATGATGATTTTTTAGTAGGAAAGTTGTGAAAAGGCAGGAAGGTGGCTGGCGCTATTAAGTCGTTGGTGGATGTGAAGTACTAATCTTGATGCGCTAGGTCTTATCATGAGGTATTGTTTGTTTACCTCTGTGTTATTGTATAGTAGTGAGACTATGGTCCGGAATAAGAAGTATAGGTCTAAAGTTCAAAATGTGTTCAGATGAACATATCTTAGGGGCGTGTTAGGTGTGAGAAGAATTGCATACAAATGAGAAGAGGAATGTAATTTAGAGAGTTAGGTGGTGCTGAAGAAAAGGGATAAATGGAGAATAAATGAAAGTACTTGAGATTGTCTGTCGATCGTGGAAGGATGGATTGATAGCTGGTTTGGTTTAAGCGTGATGTATAGTCGGTGAGTGTGCTGGGAATCAACCGGACTGGGAGACCGAAGAAAAAAGTGGATTGAGTCAGTAAGAGGAGAGGCCGGAGGAAGAAATGTGAGTTTGGTAGATACGAGAAGAAAGCGTGTATAATATGGGAGTGAATCGCAGGGTTTTGTGGTGAGGGGTATGGGTGTGGCCCACCTTGAGCCAAGGGATGAGCCCACGCTGACGTGTCTCAATAGTGAGGGTGCCGTGTCGCAGTCCGTGAAGCTTAAGGGTGGATTTTCTGACTGCGACGCGTTCTCACTATAGGGTATAAAGGGGGCGGTAAGGCTGGGCTTTCTTCGACTTGCGTCAAATATTCGTTCTTCTTCTACTTCCTCTACCGTCTTGCCTCAAGCAGAAGTGGATGATGATTATATAGATATTATATAAAATTATATATATTAATATATATATTATATATATACTATATATATACTATATATATATATATAATATATAATATATATATATATATATATATATATATAGTATATTAATAATATATATAATATATAATACTAATAATATATTATATATATATATATATAATATATATATATATATTATTAGTGAATTGGGTCCGATATGAAAATTTGCCGATGACGATTAGAGCAAATTTGGCCGATGACGATGACATTAATTGAAAAAACGCATTTTAAAAATTCCTTGTCTCCTCTCTTCTCTCTCTTAATATATAAAATCATATTTTTATATATTATATATATATAATATATATATATATACTATATATTATATATAGTGAGTATATATATATTATATATACTATATATATATAGTATAGTATAATATTATATATTATATATATAGTATTATATATATATATATATTATAATATAAATATATATAATATATATATTATATAGTGGAGGGTGCCCTACCTATTATATGCGGAGATTTGGTACTTGTGTGGCGAATCTGAAGAGAGTTGAGAGGATGGTAGAGAGATTTGGCAGGGTATGTAAAAGGAGGGGTTTGAAAAAAACGTAAAATCGTAGATAAGAGTAAGGTTATGGTTGTGAGTGAGGCAGTCCTCGATGTGTTACGTTAGATGGTTAGCAGCTGGAGCAAGTGTCTGAGGTTTAAATATCTTAGGGTTTGTCCCTTGGAATGAGGAAGGGAACGGATGATAGCAGAGTGTTAGTAGGAATAGTTGCGAATGGCAGGAAGGTGCTGGTGCAATTAAATCGTTGGTGCCTGTAAAGGGACTAAGTCTTGAGTGCAGGGTCTTACATGAAGGTATATGTTGTTACCGTGTTTATTGTATGGTAGTGAGTGAACTATGGTCTGGAATAAGAAGTAAAGATCTATAGTTCACAATGTGTTCAATGGACAATCTTAGGACATGCAGGTGTGAAAAGAATTAAAAAATGAGGAATGAACTTATTAGTAGAGTTGTGTGAGTAATGAAGAAGGGGTACATGAGAGAATAAAATGAACAGGTATAGTTGAAGATGGTTGTATCGATGGAAAAGATGATGAATGTCGAGTTGTTTAGGATGTAATATGTGTGAGTCGGTGTTGGGAACCGCCGCTGGGAGGACCCGGAGAGAAAGTGGATCGATGTCGGTGAAACTGAATGTCTGAAGGAGAAGAAGAAATGTTAGTTTGGCAAGAGGCGAAGAATAAAGGTGCATGAATAAGGAAGAATCGGCGGGGGTATGGTTGGCCCACCTGGCCAGGGGAATGAACCCCTTACATTCGACGATTTACCATAGGAAGGAGCCGATCGCGGTCCCAATGATGCTCTATGGGGGATTTTCTGTCGTGTAGGACGACGTGTTCACTAAATATGGATAACAGGGGGTGCGTGTTAACGCTGGGGGCTTTCTTTGCAGCGTTTGTCCATGTTCTCCTAACTTCTTTTTCTTTTATCTCGAGCTTGTATCAGCACCATTACCCCAGATCTTGGGGCAAAGAGGAAGGGAAAGAAGAAAGAAAAGAAAGAATATAATATAATATAATTATATAGTACTATATATATATATTATATTAAATATATAATATAGTATAATATATATATAGTATAATATGATATATATATATAATTATATATAATATTAATATATATATTATATATATATATAATAGCATAAATATAACACATATATATATATATATATTATATATTAATATATAATGATAATCATATATATACTATATTAATATACGTATATATATATATATTATATTAGCTTAATATATATAATATATGATAATAATATATATATAATATATATATTAAATAATGTTATATTTAGTATAAGTATATATATATATAATTAGTAATATATATATATAATATATATATATATAATCTTATTATATTGATATTCATTTAATCGTTTGATGCTTATTTTCAGAAAAAAATGATATCAAATTATAAGGAATTAGTTAGATTTAAACTTTTAATGTATAATTTTAAGGTGTTAAAATAAAAGGTTGATATTTATTTGCAGGTATATTGAATTATAGAATAATATTGTAAAGATACATTAGAATAGCGAAAAAAGGATCTTAACTCAATAAAAAGGGATCATAAAAGGAAAACAAAAAGTAAGAAAGAACAGAATAATATCGATAAATGAAATCAAAATCCATACACTTAACTGTAAAATTAATATTCTGATATCGACATGAGATTATTCACATGAAGTCGTCCGGTCGAACAGAAAAAGTGGTTTTAAAAGAAAATTGCATGTACTTAGAACATAGTCATTTTATATACTAATTTACCTAATATACTAAACAACCAAAATGTCAAAAGAGGAAGAAACTGCAAAAGAAATTTTTCAATAACATTGGATAAACTAACTAACATGATAAAGGAACTAATGGATAGTAAAGAAAAAAGAGAAACAAATGAAGAAAAAAATGATTTATAAAATACGTAAATTTTAAGTGGAAAAAGAGAAAATCTTTTGAAGAATATTTATTTAAGGTAAAAGTATGGAGAAATCCTCGATACAGAAAAGAAAAAAACTAAAATAACACAAATAATAGGAAGGGTTTAGCAGGTGAACCACTAGAAGTAATTATGTCCTATAAATGATAAAGAAATAATGGCAGAAATGGAGTATGAAATAATTATAGAATACATTAAAGAAAGATAATAGTTAGAAAATAAAGAACATAGAAAGTTCTTAAAGTACATAAACATTGATTGAATATGCAACATAAGAAAAGGAGAACTTTTCGAAGAGAATATGTACAAGGATATGATAAAGCAAAAGAGATGTGAAAACTGGATGATATTAGAAATAAAGTGAAAAAGGTCATTCATATACCGAATGATTATCATTCTAAATATGAAGGACATGGAAAGAAAGTTAATTATATTAAATAATTGAAGGAAATAAAAACAAAATTTTTTATACAACTAAAGAATCAATTGTAAATATGATGGAATCAGTGATGTGAAATAGTGAAAAAGAAATACTAAAATGAAATTGGTATAATAATAAATTAAATTCTGTACAAATATGTAAAATACAAATAATCATAACACTGATGAATGTTACTGGAAATTTGTATATACATTTATTATTTCAAATAAATGGTGGTATTTGTAAATACGGTTAAGTAGATCATAAAAACAGAAGATTGTTAACTGGTATGAAGAATATAGATAATTGTGCTTGGTAAATGTAAAAAAGAAGGACACATAATGAAATAAATTGTAAAGAAAATGAACAAAGTTATGAAGAATAAAACACATTGAAGGGAATATTTTTCCATAGAAAAAAATAAAGAGATAAAATATCAATATATGGAAAAAATTAACTCCATTATTGATTCAGAAAATGAAGAATAAATGTATTAGAAAGAGAAATTAGTAGACCAGAAAATAAATATGAACAGTTTTCATAAGTAATGAAGAAATAATGACTCCTAAGAAACTTAGAATTATCAAGAAGATTGTAAATGGCCTATTATAGTACAGAAGTATAGAGACCGTAATTGGAGAATTAGGATTAACAAAATTAATTAGTGGATTAAAGGATGAGGAATTACAATATATAAAAGACACACAAAAGTTTAAAAATGGTTGTTTTGTATTCGGTAATTTTGAGCATGGTTATTTAATAAATCATTGTCTTCTTTAGTTATGGCTAGTGAATGTAGTGCAATCGTATGTTCTTCGCCATGATCTTGATTTTGTTCTGTTTGGATCTGCTGATCGTCCAATAAATGTTTGTTTGTATCATTTTGTGATTCTGAATCTATTGAAAATTTATGATCAACTTGAGACTGTTGATTAAATAGGTCTTGATTCCTTTGATAGTCAGATAAAAATTGTTCATCTTCAGCTTCATGTTTATTTAAAGAATATTAATAAAAGAAGAAGAATAGAAAAGAAAAATGTGAGAAAATCAACAGTAGACAATTTGCACATTGTGGAATAAAAAAATTATTTAAAGAACAATAAAAAAATGCTAATGAAAAACAAGTAAAAGAAGAAGATTTTTGAATAATATAAGAAAAGAATTGGAGCAAATTGTGATAGATGTGAAATAGTGAAACAATATAAGAAAACTCCACCAGAGAACCTGAGGTAAGGTTCGTTTTCATGTCATCTAATAAAACTAGGTACTTCAAATTGTAGATTAATAAATTTTTTAGTAATAATAGCCATTGCACAAAGATATAGCACCAGGCAGTATTGTTAAGAAAATAAAACCAGTAAAGGAAATTATAGAAAAGGTAATTGAAGAAGGCTCATTGCATTCAACGGACAGAAAGGAAGGATGTCTGAAGCTGGACGATATTTTAAAAATGAAGATATGGAAACTTTTACTACAGAATGAATATCAGATTAATGGAAGTACGTGCGGCAGAAAGCCATGAGTAATGTTATGTCGAAAGAGGTAGTAGGGTTCTTAAAGAATCCATTATAGCAGAGTTAGAGAACAGCGGAAGGACATGTACAGAAAGAATAGTAATGTGGCAGTGGGCAATATTTTTGCTAAAGATGGAACTAACAAATTACTTGGGGAATATGATGCCAACCGGAATCAACTGGTTTTAGGAAGAAGATAAATGAATAGACCAAAATAGTCAGATTGTGATAAAGTAATAATAAGTGAAGAGAGAGATACTGATGACATGAATTAAAGAATTATTGAGCAAAACAATACGAAAACAGCTCGAAAAATTCAATATAGAAAATGAAAGTTGCATGAAAAATGAAAACGTGGACATTGGAGAAGTCAATATAAGAGAACACATTCAAAAGATATAAATAATAGGTGAAGAATATATTACAAAAGAATACATTGATAAAGAATGAAGAGGACCAGCTAAAATACATGTGATCGTTGATGTAAAACACAATTATGGTAGTATCTTTTGAGGTACTTAAGAGCTGTATCAAAATTCATTCAACAAGAATTCAAAAAGTATATTAAAATTAAATAATAAAGAAATGTGAAGATTAAAGAAGAAGAAAAGGATGAATATGAAGAAGAAAAGAATGAAAATATGATAGAAGATAATTTAAACAAGAATGGTAATGATTAAAGAAGAAATAATATGGTCAAAAATTATGGTGAGGAGACTGACAATGAACATGGAAATCAATCCTTCTGCAAACCATTTTGAGAGTATTGATGAAGATATAAGAAGTCTTTTTCCGAAGCAATGAAACTGGTAATACTATAAAATGAAATTATAATGAATAATAGATATATTAATTGTTATGTGATTAGAGAGCTGGGCAAAGCAACTAGTAACAAAATAATAAAAGTGTTATATACATACTCGCAATTGAATACAAATATTTTTTTATGTATGATAAAGGTCTGAAAGAGAATCAAAATATATGAATTAGAGTTAAGTCAGAAACTGAAGAAAATAGCGAGGAGGAGTCATTGGATGAAAGTGAGGAGATAATAGAGATGAAATGGATAGTGAAGATGAAGATGAATAGTAATAAAGTTATATAATCATTCTATGGAGGCATAAACAAGCATATAAATGGATAAGAAAATATGAACATTGAAAGAATAACAAATTTTTCGAAGTAGACTGATAAAGGTGAAAAGAGCAATAATGTATAGATGGGATTATTAGTCGAAAAATTATACAGATAACAAAGAAAAATTTAAAGCTAGATTTGGTAGCTAAAAGAATGAAAGAACCGTCGAAGGAAAAAACCGAATGCATCCAACAGTTTCATTGAGCAATGAAAAATTGATACTAACCATTAGCTAAAAATGAAGAAAATGGGAAAATAAATGCTATGGATATTTCAGCAGCATACTTACAAGGTGATACAATAACAAGAAAAGTATATCTAAAACCACCACCAGAATATTTGATATGTGAAATACATTTGGAGATTGAATTAAAACAGAATATGGCTTACTAAGATGCTGCTATGATGTGGTACCAAATCATTTGAGACGTAGTTTTGGTCTTGGGTCTAAAACAACCAGTATTATAATGGACCCATCACTAATGATAGAAGTACTCAACTAAATAGAAGGTATTATCTATGTACACATGTAATGATTATTTATTAGTTTGAAAATAAATAAATTTGAAAACAATAATCATAAAAACAAATTAAAAAAAACCATTTTGAAATAGGAAGAAAGTAGTTCAATCATTTAAATATTTAGGAGTTCAATTACATCAGAAAGAAAACATGATAATAATGGAGCAAAATAGTTACTGGGAGAGAGATTAACAATGAATTGAAATAAAAACAAAAGAAAGGTAAAAACTTAATTCAAAGAAAGTAAAGGAATATCTCAACATTAAAGTAGGAAATTAAATTGGATGCAAGAAAATAACAAGACCAAGTTTAGCTATTAGTAGTCAAATGAGCAAGGAGAAAAAGAACTGAGTATTAAAGACTATAAAGAATCTTATGGATTCTGTTGAAAAAAATACAGAAGATGAATATTCATACAAATATTGATGAGACTACTGAGAAATCAATAAACGTATTGTGATTCATCATTTGTTAATGCCGATGAATAAAACACCAACTAGGGAATGTATAATTATGCTGTAGATAAAAGGAAAATGAATACCCATTAATGTGGATAATCAAATGAAATCTAAAGTAAGTTAATCATTCAGCATTAACAGAGCAAGAGGCAAATAGTTTGTTAAAGTATTGAAGCAAGCATTATAATATCTAGAAAATTGTGGACGTAGCAAATTAACGTAATATGAAGATACCTATAAATTGTTATAGAACAATGATAGGTAAAGACACTTGTAGAGTACTTCTAAATGTCAGAAAGACAATCAAAAATTGAAAAAGTATGAGGAATTATTATTTTCATGGCAAATAGAAGAAGTAATTTAAATAATGAAGAAAATTACAAAAAAAAGAATGGGTTAAAACAGTAATGATCATCAATTCGCTGATATATTCACCAAAGAATTACATAATTAAAAAATGAAAAATGTAATCTCAAGATTGAAAATGAATAATGAAATTAAAACAGCAAATAAGAACTTCTTCAAATGTATAGGATGACAAAAAAACAAATTGAAGAAGCAGAGAGGCGGAAGAAATGATAAATTCATTTAATCGTCTTATCTTATTTTCAGAAAAAATGATATAAATTATATAGAATAGTTAGATTTAAACTTTATTATATTTAGTAAAAAAATTAATTTATTTGATATAAAATATAGAAAATATATATTTAAAGATACATTAAAAGGACAAAAAGGATAATAAATTAATAAAAAGATTCATTAAAGAAAAACAAAAAGTAAAGAAAAACAAAAGAATACGAAAATAGAAATAATATCTAGCAGCTTAACTTAAAAACATCTGAAATCGACATGACGATTGCACAGGAAATCGTCGTCAGAATACAAAATACAATGGTAATTAAGAATTAATCTTTAAACATATAGTATATATATATATATATATATAGTATCATACTATGGTATATATATATAAGTATATATATATATAATATATATATATTATTATAATATATATATATATAATATATATATTATATATTATTTATATATATATATATATATATAATACTATAATAGTATATAGAAAGGCCGTAACAGGGGGGTCAAGGGTTTCATACCTCCGAAAATTATTTTAGCGATCAAAATTTTATTCCTTAAGTCTCTTAATAATAATAATAATGAATATATATAATAATAATAAATAATAATAATAATAATAATGAATAATAATATAATAAATAATAAATAGATAATAGTATCATATCATTTATGAATGCTATTAGATGGAGAATGGGAGATCATATTGTGTGGTCCGTAACGATTTTTAGGTCAAGTGGCTGTTCCTCATATATAAATAGTTTAGACCAGGGACTTAAAATGCTAAGGTTTCCGAATGTTTGCAGATTAGCAATTGGGCTACCTCAGTAAAGGGAATAAATGATGGGATTGTATAAAGATTTAAAAGATAAGGAAGGGTAACTCATAATCGTTTGATGGATTGATGCAGCGTTCATTCCTTCCTTCACTAAATCTTCTTTCATCCTAAAAACTAAAATCTGTCTTTCCTTCATAATCCCATGGTTCGATCGGTGCTTGTTCTCTGGCAATTCAGGCTAAAGACAGTGCGTATCGGGAATGGAAAAAATTCTCGTTCTCGTCTATCACTCTCTGCTAATCTTCATTCAGGCTAGAAACTCTGCGGGGATAACTCGATCGAGCAAAGCGGGCTTTCATCAAAGGAAAGTGCGCTAATCTCCTTGCGTTCTCCTACTTACAAATCTTTCATCTCTAGCACTCTGTAAATCTGCCTTCCTCTCTAATTCGATCTGATCATCTTAGTTGCTAATTCATGCCACGAAAAGGCTAAGTCTCTTCGCCCCCCGTCGCTCAACTATATTCTCTATTCTTCAATACTACACTTTCCCTCAGTGTGTTTGGAAGCTCTCACATGTCCAATCCTATTCCGAAAAAAGGAAGACTCGCTCTGACCTAGTCTTAACTTATTCGCCTCTTATACGCTCTCCACTATGTAAATTTCTATCTAAGACTTTGAAACTCGCCTTCTCAACCACTTCTAGATTAATCTGAAAATCTCATTCAAGCCATAGGCTCTCGTTGTCACGAAGTCTAACTGGCGATATAATTCCTACTAACCGATTTATGGTTTTCTCCTCTTAGGAACTACGGGGAGAATTGCGTGGTGGTCGTGCCACATACCAAAGCATTTGACGAGTATGGCACGCGTCAACTGCTCTCAAAGCTCCCCCTCCTTTGGGTTCCTCCTTCTCTTTGCTTTACTTATGTCTAGCTTTTCTTTTCCAAATCGCTCAATATCGACTGTTGTTGATGGGGCGACTTTCTTCTTCTTCTGTCATATCGTGTCTTCTTTCTTGACATGTTTTTGCTCCTCTAACTATTCCACTCGTATTCGATGCTCGACCCTTCAATTCTTTAACTCATATCAAATTCTCTCCTCTTCTTACTTCTAGAATTGCCCTCTCGTCTTAATCTTTCTTCCGATTTATCTTCGTTGATGGAGTAGAAATAGATTTGTTAAAATTCAATTCCTTTTAGAAACCCAACTTTTAACAAATCTCTTCTCCCAAAATACCTTCTAGACTTTCCTAATCTCTTCGACGGTTCGTCGTCTCTCCACTGTTGGCATATAAGACATCCTTGGCTTATCATTGAACAAAAAAAATGTCTTGGAAACCTCAACATGATCAATCGATTGCTAGGGTTGGCCTCGAAAGACTTTGCCAAATTCTCATGCGCTACTTTCCTACCTTTTCCTCAGACTTGTAAAATATCGCACAATCCGCCCATTGTATCGGAGTACTGTCTTCCCCTGCTCTCATATCTGGGGGGAGGGGGTCTGGTTTCAAACCCGGCTTTTGGAACAGGTCGACGTCAACGGCAAAAAAGGCTTGATATGAACGGTCCTGCTACTTTTCCCAGTTCAACTTTACCCCTTCTATCTGTGACGGCGCGATCGTTGGTTGCTGCTTTAATCTCTATCCTATAGGACCGCAGCGGCATAGTGCTCGAGGGGATATCTTATCACTCGCATACCACCACCTTTAACGGATCGACGCCTTGTAAGCAAAGGGTATGTATCTGCGAATAAGAGTATTCGTGTTGACATTGGTACTCCAAGCTAGTTGCTGTGGTGCTTCCTTTTTTTCCCACCACCTCTGTTCTGTGGAATTCCTTTCCATCTTCTGTGTTTTCCCTACTGGAATTTAATCTCTCTCACTTTAAACCCTGCGTCTGGACTCAATAGTGCCGTTAATTTGCGCTAAGAGGGTGAACTTTTTAGAGTACTACACCCCTCCTTGAATAGGCTCTGGCCCGTGAGTGGTGGTGAATACCTGTAAAAAAAAAATCCTTGATGGGCTAGATATTGGCAAATGACTAAAGTCTGCCCTATTCCCTGCCTGCCATTCCAAAAACATTCAGATTATCCCAACGGAAAAAAGAAAAAAAAAAAAATCGAACTCTCTTCAACATTGCCACGCTCAGATGGATCATATGTCGCAGCCACACAAATTTTTAATTTCAAAACTTAAATTTAGAACCTTGTATGACTCTAGACTTCCACACATTTGCATAAATCTAGACCAACTAGGCTCTCCTGATCTACAATTCACTCATTAGAATTGCAAAATCCTCTATCCCCCTCTCATTCTTCTCCACACCATCACACAAACAACATTTCACACCACACACTCATTCCACCGTTCTCCTTTCATCTTTGTTGGTTCAGTTCAAGCAGCAATACAAATTTGCCCTTTCTAAATACATCCATGCACCTCTCTCGCTCAATATTTTATGTCCTCTGACATTTCAAATATCAGAGTATCGAGATTCTAATACAGTGTTTCGCCGAAGGATGAAACGGGCTGCCTACTGGCGAGTCACTGAACCGTTCTCCGAAGCAATGCATTGCGTTCCTGCGAAAGTATTAAGTGGGTATATCACACAGCTATACCTAACTACCACCGTCCCTTAGTCGCCTCTACGACACGCAGGACATACGATGTGGCCAATTTTTTCTCCCTACACGTATGGAATATAAGGGAATAGGGATTCTGTAAGATGTTGTCTAGAAGTATGGTGTTGAAATAAGTAGTTATAGATGATGTTGCTTCATAATGTACATGAAAAATAACATACAAATAAGCAAATAGGTCTATATATATATATTATGTTATATATATATATATATATATAATATATAATTATATATATATTATATAATTTTATAAATTTAATTATTAAATAAATTAATATAATAATTAATATAATAATTATATATATATAATAATATAATAATATATATATAACGCCTCGTGGCGCAGGAGGGTCGCCGCCTCTCATACTAGAGGACGCTGAGTTCAAATCTTCCGCGTAGCAGTTGGTTTATCTACCTGGGTGCAAGAATAAAAACTTGACTGCGAACACGTTGGTGGCGCTGGTTTGGGATATAGCCGGCCTTATAAGTTTCGATTTTCCTGTGGTCCCCCTGTTACCGCCCTGCAAGGGGATTATCAAGCCACGTTAATAGTAGTTTTTTTTTTTTTTATAATATATATGTATTATATATTATAATATATATTATATATATTTATATATATATAGTATATAATATAGTATAATAGATATATTATAATTATATATATATATATATATAATAATATATATATATATTCATAATAATTATTTATAATTTATTATATTATTATAAATTATTCATTATTATTATTATTATTATTATTATTAATTATTGAAGTTTTTTATTATTATTCAAAATTCTTAATATTGTTTCAATTAATCGGCAAAATAACTCTGCCGAATTTGCCGATGACGATGACGAATATAAATCGTCCCATCACTAATATAATATATATATATATTAATATATTATATCATATATATATATATATAATATAATATATAGATATAATATATATATATAATATATAATATATATAAATATATAATATATATATATATATATAATATAAATATTATATATATATATATAATACTAAAAATCACTTCCTAAGACAATATAAGGGATACAATGCAAAAAAGCACCCACTATACATATCGATGTAGAAGTGTCTCATTTATCACAGATAAAATAACCAGATGATACGACTGGAAAATACAGTAAAATGCACAATTAGTCTTTGAAATCCTTGTACGGAATTCCAAAATATATATATAGAAAAAAACGGTAATTGTTTCAGCTATTAACATGGCGACTTTTGAACATATTTTTCAAAAATCGATTTTTTACATTTTTCCTCCTATGTTGTGTTCTGCTTTTGGCAGCACTATTATATACTAAAAACAGAACCGTATATAATATATATATATTAGTATATATATATATATATATATATTATATATATATATATATATATATATATTATAATATATAATATGTATATATATATAAATATATATATTATATATAATATATATATATATATATATATAATATTATTATTATTATATAATATATATATACTATATTGAGTTAAGTAACCTGTATTCGAAAGTTTAGTAAGGTTATGATAGTTTGGTTAAGGTATTCGTTAGATTAGGATTTAATTGTTTAACAAACTGATACTTAACAATAACTTATCAATGAACCCTTACCTCTGCGGATACAGTCTCTACTTTTATATATATATATATATATATATATATAATAATATATATATATATATATATTATATATATATATATATATATATAATAATATATATATATATATATATATATATAATAGATATATAGTATATATATATAATATGATATATATATACTAATATATAACTATGGTGTTGGTGGGGGTGAAATGTGTGTGGCGGGAGTGGAGAGGGAATGAGAGGGAAAGAGAAGGAGTTGCGATTTGAAAAGTGACATGTGGCACAAGACTAGGTGCATTCTGATTGTGGAGTACTAGAATTCTAATGGTTAAATTTAAGTTTAAAAAGGTCAAGGTAATGTGTGGTTGCAAAATATGGTCGATCTGAGGGTGAATGTTGAGGAGAGTCGTGACTTTCTGGGATAAATCCGAATGACGTTTATATGAGGGAGTGAGTAGAAGCTTCACATGTGATTGTGTTGCAGCGAACTAAATGAAGTATGATAGGATATATCTAGAAAAGGCGATGTATATTCAGCGCTCTAAATTTGGGGTGAGGGAAAGAATGAGGGAATGGTAGGACAACAGGAGTCCATTAGTTCTAGAGAAAAAACGTATGAAGTGTAAGTAATCACTGGGTTTTAAAGTCTGTGCAAACGACCACATAGAATATTCATAAATATAGCTCAGAGAGATGGTTTTTCAGTAGAGGTAAAAAGATTGGTAATCACAAAGTGAATGTATGATGATTGTTAGTGTCAGGTAGTGGAACAAGATGGGTTATGAAAAGTATATGAATTGGATGTTAAATCAGAATGAGAGTTGCTCCTGCGGAAACAGGGGAGTTATCGCGACATCATGAGATTGGAGTGGGATGTTAAGTATTATGTAAAATTAAAGTTAGTGAGGGCTTGATGGGAAGAACTAACACAGACAAAGAGGCCATTAAGTGAAGCTAGATCTGTGGGAAGTACTAAGCACATTAAGAGTGAAAAGTTAAGTCATATAAGGCAAGTAAACGATAGTATTTAAGCATGCCGCTTGCTAATTCTGAAATCATGTTGAATAGGACACAGCAGAGATGAAAATCACCAGTACCAATCAATCTGGCATAAAGGACTGAAAGGAAGCCTTTTTTTTAGTAGTGCACCAGAGAAATATGTGATGTCTACACTATGTAGACTACGTGGAAGGGGAAGTTAAACGATAATCGTCTATAAAGAGCTAGGTCGGAATGGTCGTGAGATGGTAAAAGGAACGGCTGAGTATAGCAGCCACGTGGTATAAGAGAAAAAAAAAAGAATAAGAAGGTTTGTGGAGTAAGCAAATGTGCGGGTTGTTAAAAGGATTGGAGTGTTGCTATAAAGGTGTGGGCAAAACTTCGACGAAGACAACAAATAAAAATAGCCTGCCGGAGTCGTGAAGAAACATAGATGCTTTGGGAATTAATATAAGTACGGTGCGAAAAAAAGAAGGGAACCGTGTAACGAGAAAAAAGTTAGGGTGAAATGAAGAGTGTGGAGAAAGAGGATGAATGGGGCACTTTAAAAAAGTTGAAGTTAGCGAAGGGCGTCTCTCTGAAATAAGGGATAGGCAAGGATTGATAGAGGTTAAGAAGAATAGGAAAAAGAGAATAAAGGGAGGAATCTTTACATAGATAGAATAATGAATAAGGGATGAGTGCTTGTCGTAACTGATGAAAGTGGATTGTAGCATGAAGTAGGGATGGAGGACAACACTTCGTAAAAATATACCCTGAGCATTTTAAACTTGGCAGTAACGAAAAGAAGGTGAATCAGTTGGAACATGTATGTGGTGAATTGCGGCTGGCACCTATACAAAAGGATAGAGAAGAAGGAAGGTTAATTTGTGGATAGTAGCTATTGGTTGGGGTGGTGTAAAGTGAGAATTACAAATATAGTTGTATACGTAATTTAGAAACCGGAAGCTAGATTTGAAAAATTATGATGATTAGTTAAGCCTAGTTGTAGTAATTAGATAGTATAGAAAGACATATTTTAGTAGAGTAATATGGTAGTGAAT
>JABUQX010072562.1:12500-15000 GCA_015478945.1 Trachelipus rathkii
GTCCAGTGAGACATTGTAAATTCAAAACATAAACTTGGATGGGAAAATAAAGTATTAGACAAAGTAGAAAAGTTTTTCGAAGTCATTGTCAGACAGCAGAAGTAAAGGTAATTTTTGTTTCTATAATTTTTTTTTTATCTAAAGAATACCCCAAGGGTAAATCGCAGAGATGGCATTTGTCGAGGTCTCTCGGCTTTCCCGAGGAACTACGGGGTAGGCCTAATTCCCCCCCTCCGGTGAGGGTCTCCGGAACCCCCGCTCTTTGGTATTTGGGTGTCGCGGGGGTTCCTCCGCCCCTCCCCTACGGGGTATGGAAAACGTCCCCCCTCTGTCCCCCGTCGGCTCGAGCCCCCTACTTCGCCGAGGAATAAGCCTTATTAATATATCTATATATATTATATTATATATATATATATATAGTATATATTATATAATATAGTATATATAGTATATATATATATATCATAATAATAATAATAATAATAATAATAATAATAATAATAATAAAGAGTCGGCACAGATAGAGGAGAAGAAATTAAGAGCTCAAGAACCATACTCTTAAACTGTGGTAGATGTTTGTGAAGAAGGGAAGACTTCTGAAGGAATGATTTGTTTTGACCAGTTAACGATAATGCAAAATTATTTATAGGAAGCAAAATTTTAAATTCAAATTAGTTTACATATTTTTATTATTTTAATTTAATCATTTTAAAAGTCCAGATTTATACAGAGGTGACCTGAAATCTTTTGATGCCGTGTTCTTTTTTGGAATTTGAATGACAAAATTTTTATAACTTTTCTTTCGAATATTATGTCTTTAAAATCTGTACAGCTGATCTGAATGTTTTATCTCTGACTATCCACTTCATAGTCTTGACAAGAAAGCTGGCATAACTTTGGTTGCTGGACTGATAGGAACACCCCCACATTCTGTAATTTTCTCACGTTAAGCAGCTGTTGATAATTAGCAGTTTTACACCAACCCTCCACTATTGGTGGAAAATAGGGTTGGCGACAGGCACAGCAAGCCAGCACGAACAAAAAACTACCTGCTCAAGATAACTCATGTTTTGTGCCTTGAGCCTGACAGACTTTTTGTGGTCGGAAGAATCAGGAATCTATGAGGACCGAACGCGGTGGAGGGCTTTCGTTCAGAACAGCTGACAAGAGTTCATTCACTCCTACAGGAGTCTGGTGAGAATGAGAATATATATATTATAATAAATATTATATATATATACTATATATATATTGGTATATATATATATTATATATATCATATATATATATATATAGTATATATATATATATATATATTATATATATATATATATCTATTATATACACCTAAATTTTAATTAACAAATCCCTAAACTAGAATATCTATTTATGGTCCATAGAGATACCCTGTATTATTTTTTCGGTAAACGAGTTACAACGTTGTGTCCATTATATATTTATATATATATACTATATATATATCTAAATTATTTAATAATATATCTATAAATATATATATAATATAATATATCTACTATTATATATATATATATATATATATATATATTATTATGGATAGCTCGTCAAAATACTCAACCACTAGGGTAAATGTCACTTGCAGGAACGGGAAGGCCTCTAACCCCATGAAACCCCACACACCAACGCCAGTCGAACGGCCTCAGTGTAACTATGTAACCACCCACAGAGAATTGGCGCCCGTCACCGCGCATAAATTCAGGAAAACAATAAACCACTTAACTTGGACCTTGAAAGGTGGGGTAGGTTATGCGGGGGTGTAATCGAGCGAAGGATTAATTCACGTACGAAGCGACACCGATAAACATGGAAAAGGATTAATATATATATATATATATATATTAGTAGTATATATATATATATATATACTATGATATATATAGAGTAGGATAGTGAGGCCGTATTAAATCTTAATTAATTGAATGAGTAATTAATTATATATATATTATATATATAGTATAATTATATATATTATAATATATATAATATATTATATATATAAATAGTTTTATTAATTAGGTACGTTGTATATAATAATATATATATATATAATAGTTGTATATAATATATATATTATATATAATACTATATAATATATATATCATATATATATATAATATATATTATAGTATATAAGTATATATATATATACTTATATATATTGATATATATATATATATATATATATATATAATATATGTTATATATATATATATTATATATATATATATATATATATATATATATATATATATATATATCATAATTATAAAATGATCCACATAAAATAACATTATATATATATAATAGTTATATATATATTAATGTGTTAATTATATATATAATGTATATTATATATATATTATATATATATATATATAAAGGTTAGGGTAGATATACTATATATTATATATATATATATTATTATATATATATATAGTATATATATATAATATATATATAT
>JABUQX010072563.1:0-15000 GCA_015478945.1 Trachelipus rathkii
GAGACGAGATTAATAATAGTGTAAACAATGAATAATGAAAAGTATTTAATTAAATGAAACTGAGGAGACATTTTTGTGATCCGTAACGATTTCTTAGGTCTAGTGGCTGTTCCATACATGAATAAAATATTTAGACCAGGGACTTAAATGTAAGGTTTCAAAGTTTGCAGATGATAGCAAATTGGCTACCTCAATAAGGAAAAATGATGGATGTATAAAGATTTTAAAAGATAAGGAGGGAGCTGTAATTCGTTGATGGGATGAGCAGCTAAATTTTTCTTTCCTCATTCATTCCTTCAAAACTAAATCTTTCTTTCCTCATAATCCATGTTCGATCGTACTTGTTCTCTGGCCATTCAGGCTAGAGACACTGTCTATCGGATGTGGAAAAAATTCTCGTTCTCCTATCACTCTCGCTAATTTTCATTCAGCTAAAAATCGTTGCAGGGATACCTCTTCGACGAGCAAAGCTGGCTTTCATCAAAGGAAAGTGCGCAAAACCTCCTTGGTTCTCCTACTGACAAATCTTTCATGTCTAGCAACGTCTGTAAATCGGCCTTTCCTCCTCTTTCGATCTGATCATTGTGTTGCTAATCCTCCACTGGCCAACAAAAAATTTTTTTTTTTGCTGCCAAGGATATTTTATTGAATTTTAAATAGTATATCGGGTGTGCTGATTTCAGAAATGAACATTAGTTTTCCAAGATTGGCTCTAGTTCTTAAGATACAGGGTGTTCCAGATATACTCTTATACAAAATATCTTTTTTAATGCATATTTTTACAGTTAATATCGTTTTATTTCTTTTTAAGGGGCTTACCTTTACATATACTTTATTTTTTTCTATTTTCAGAACACTATGAGTACTTCACGAAGAGCCTGTTTGAATAACCCCAATGTATTCTACATCTGTGGTGAATATTGCCAGGAGAACAAAAGAAGAAATATTACTAACTTTGTGAAGCAAGCATATCTGGCATACTTTGGAATGAAACTCGAAGACCAAGATAAGTCTTGGGCTCCCCATATGGTCTGTAAAACGTGTGTCGAAAATCTATGTCAGTGGAAAAATGGACGAAGAAAAGGTTTAAAATTTGGTGTGCCTATGGTATGGCGGGAGCCAAAGAATCACCACAGTGGCTGTTATTTTTGTTTGGTTAATGTGAAAGGTATCAATCGTTACAAGAAACGTAAATTTGAGTATCCGGATTTGGAATCAGCAAGGCGACTTGTACCACACTCCGACGATGTCCCCATCCCAGTGTTCACTACACTCCCAGACCTAGCATTGTCTGATGAAGAAAATATCCAGGATTTGGTGTGCACACGTGCAGATAGTGGTAGTGAATATGAAGAAAGTACTTCTACACAGCAACAGTTCTCCCAGGAAGAGATCAATGATTTAGTACGAGAGTTAAGTCTCTCCAAGCAAGATTCTGAGCTTTTAGCTTCTAAGACTAATGAAAAGAAACTGTCTCAAAGGCCAAATGTAAAATGAACTTTTTCGGACAAGAGAGGTAGTACTTCTTCCATATTTCATTGAAGAAGAAGACCTAGTATACTGTAGGAACATCCCTGGACTCCTACTCAAAATGGGGTTACCTAAATACCCGACCAGAAGATGGCTATTGTTATATGGATAGTTCAACGAGAAGTTTGTAGTGTTTTTTTTTTAAAAAAAAAAATATTATTCCACAACTCCAAAAGATCCCCCAAAAAAACAGAAAAAGGAAAATGAAAAATATAAAGAAGATCTTGCAGAAGCTTAGATATAATGAAAACCAGTGGTCTATATGCGTTGATTTGGAGATGGCTCAAACATCCTTACTGGGCAAGCAAAAGCGGATATACTTAAAGTACCCTTGTTTCATATGCTTGTGGGATAGTAGGGCTAAAGAAGACCACTGGGAAAAAGTTGTATGGCCTGCTAGGGAAAATATGACTGTAGGTGCATCAAATATCATTAACGAACCACTGGTTGACAGGGGAAAAATTATTTTCCCACCACTCCACATCAAACTAGGACTGATGAAGCAATTTGTTATGGCCCTAGACAAAGATGGTGAATGTTTCAAATATATTTGCAGATTTTTTCCAGGGTTGAGTATGGAAAAACTCAAAGCTAGAATCTTTAGCGGCCCACAAATTCCCCAAAACAACAAAGATGAAAATTTCATAAAATTCCATGACTGATATTGAAGCATCTGCCTGGAAAAGTTTTGTCTTGGTTGTTCAGAACTTTTTGGGCAACCATAAATCTGCCAATTATGTAGAACTCGTACAGAAAATGCTTTCAGACTTCAAAAATTTGAATGCTAATATGAGCATAAAAGTTTACTTTCTACATAGTCACTTAGATCGGTTTCCGGATAATCTAGGATGTTATAGTGAGGAACAAGGGGAAAGGTTCCATCAAGATATCAAGGTGATGGAAGAAAGATACCAAGGAAGATGGGATACACACATGATGGCAGACTATTGTTGGAGCCTTCAACGTGATTGTCCACATTCTGCAAACAGAAGACAATCATATACACAGCGATTTTAAGCATTAATTTGGTGATTCATTGGTACTGATTGAATGTTTTGACTATTAGCATCTTAATGGTACTTACTCATTAACAAATTTTGATAATATTATCTTTCGTGTTTTTTTTTGTGAATTACGTTACAACCTAACATAAATTGTTGTGTATTTTTGGGACCACCCTGTATCTCAAAAAACTAGAGCCAATCTAGGAAAACGGAGGTCATATGCGGAATCAGGGCAAGTTACCTATAAAATGACCTTCAAATGTTTTGCCGCAAAATCTTTGTTGGCCAGTGTTATCACAACTGAAAGGCTAATCTCTTCGGCCCCTCGCTCAACTATATTCTCTATGTCTCAATACTAGCACTTCCCCTCCCTCAGTGTTGGAAGCTCTCACATGTCCAACCTATTCCGAAAAAGAAGCCGCTCTGATCCTTCTAAATCTATCGCCCTGTAGCTCTCACTTGTATTCTATCTAAGATCTTTGAAACCCTTCTCAACTCACTTCTTAGATCATCTGAAAACTCACTCCGATCGCCAGTACGGCTCTCGTTGCACGAAGTCTACTGCCGATATACATTCCTATCTAACTCGATTTATGGTTTTCGCTCTTAGGAACTACGGGAGGACTTGGGTGGTGCCGCTTGACATATCCAAAGCCATTTGACCGAAGTAATGGACGCGTCCACTGCTCTCCAAAGCTCCCCTCCTTGGGTTTGCCTCCTTTTCTTTGCTTACTTATGTCTAGCTTCTTTCAAATCGCTCAATATCGGCTTTTGTTGATGGGGCGACTTCTTCTTCTTTTCTGTCAATAGTGGTGTTCCCTTAGGGTCTGTCTTTATCTCCTCACTTTATTCCTACTTTTCATTAAAGATCTTTCTTCTAACCTGCACCTCTAACTCTATCCACTCGTATTCCGATGACTCGAACCTTCATTCTTCAACTCATACTCCCACTTTTACCTCTGGAATTGCCTCTCGTCTTATCTTTCCGATTTTATCCTCGCTGATGGATAGAAATAAACTTTGTGAAATTCAATTCTTTAAAACCCAACTTATACAAATTCCCTTCTCCAATAATACCTTCATACTTTTCTGGTCTCTTTCGACGGCTCTGTCGTCTCTCTGTTGACAATATAGGGAACATCCCTTGGGCCTTAACATGAACAAAATAATGTCTTGGAAACCTCAATCACAACGGTTGCTAGGGCGGCCATCATAAGAACGAAAGTTCCTGTTTAGACTGTTAAGACTTTCTTCTTTTTTCTCAAGTTGCTCCGCATTACAAAGGTCCTCATCGCCCATTATGGAGGACTATGCTCTCATATCTGGGGGGGCGGGGGCTCTTTAACCCGGCTTTTGGACAGGGTCCGAGTCAACGGCAAAAAGGCTTATAACTGTTCTGTACTTTCAGTTCAACTTGACCCTCTATCCTTTGCGAGGCGATTTGGTGCTTTATCTCTAAATCCTATAGGTCCAACAAGCGGCAATGCTAGAAGGAACTTAATCTACATCTCAGTATTACCTACCTTACGACGCATTCGTAGCACAATAGGTGCTGTATCTGCGCACGAGTATTGTGATATTGGTAACTCCAGGCTACTTTGCTGTGGTGCTTCCTTCTTCCCCACCACCTCTGTTTAGTGGAATTCTCTTCCATCTTCTGTATTCCCTACTGAATTTTAATCTCCTCACTTTAAAGCCTGCGTCTGTGCTCATATGCGTAATTTGCGCTAGAGGGTGAACTTTTCAGAGTACTACACCCCCTCCTTGAATAGGGCTCTGCCCCTGAGCGTCGGTGACAACTGTAAAAAAAAATTCCTTGAATGGGTAGATATGTGGCAATGAACTGAATCCTCCTATTCCCCATCCAAACATCATCAGAATTCTCAGAAAATCGTACTTCTTTTTCAATCATTACCCCTCAGATGGATCATATGTCGCAACCACACAAATTTTTGAACTTTTCAAACTTAAATTTTAACCTTTAGACTTCTAGAACTCACACACACAAAATCTACCATAAGCTCATCTACCACAACTCACTCTCAGAATTGCCAAAATCCTTTCTTCGCCCCTCTCATTCCTTTTCCACAGCAACACAAACACATTTCACACCACACCACTCATTTTCACCGTTTTCTTTCATCCTTTTGTTTCAGTCACAGCGAGCAAATCAAATTTGCCCTTTCCATAAATACATCCATCACCACTCTCCTTCAACATTTATTCCTCTTGACATTCATATACAGATACAATTCATACATTTTCGCCGAAGGATAGAAGGGCGGTTACTGCGATCACGACATTTCTCCGAGGCATGCATTAGCTTTCCTGGCAAAAGATAAGTGGGAGTGGGCAGCCAACTTAACTACCACCGTCCCTTAGTCGCCCTCTACACGAAACGCAGGACATACGATGTGGGCAATTTTCTCCCTACACTGTATGGATATGGATATAAGGGATTGGGATGTCTGTAAGATGTTGTCTAGAAGAGGGGTGTGGATATAAGTATGTGTATATGATATGTTGTCCTGAAGGATGAGTGTGGATATGAACGCAATTAACAAAAGGCGAACAATTAGGCACTGGAATGTCATAAATACCATAAGCAAAATGTATATATATATATATTATATATATATATATATAATATATAATATATAAATATATATATATATATATATTATATATATATATATATAATAATATATATATATATTTAATATATATTATATATATATATAATATATATATATATTATACTATAGTATATACTATATATATATATATATATATATATATAATAGTATAGTAGTTATTAGTTCACGTTTGACGCTCTGCCAAACCCTTTTCGTATGAAGGAAATAGAGTTTATAGTCCTGAAACTTGGAATATATCTATAATGGGATAGCAGCTCGAAACGTGGTAAATTTCAAGAGATACTCTGTAGGATGTATATAGAAGGGGGGTCACCCCCGAGAGCGTAGCCGCTACGCCCCTGTTGTGTGTCCCTTTTGGCTTTCCATACCCGAGATTGAGTTAAGCCTAAAACGGCTGAATCAACATCGACCCAGGTGTTCGATGCGCATGAGAGAGAGAGCGAGCGAGCGCGCCGCGCGCGTGCGTGCACATACACCCAATGTTATTATTATTATTATTACGTCGAAGATTCGATTTCCGAAGGAAATCGAATCTGAGTCGGAAAAAACGACCCTGTAAGGGAAATCGTTTTTTTACGAACTCCGACGTTGTATTTCCGCCGCGGTTTCTTCTTCGCATCCGGTTCCCGACGCCGACGTTGAGAGCCAGCCTGCCTCCGCCTCCGAACTTATCGTATCGTGGCTAAAATTTGGAGGATGGTTAGAGGGTAAGGTAACCTCAGTGTATACGAAGTTACGCCAGCGTGAGTCCCCCCAAAGGGGGGACCCCACCCCATAAAAAAAATTAAATTGATCGTATAAAGCTAGAAATTTTGGTGAGAGGCCTTCAGAGTTGAGTTTCCTAGAAAGACTTGTTTGGAATTCAAGAGTTGGCTTCAGGCACCGTTGCTGGAGCCACTGCGGTGCTTAGTTAATAAAAATTCGTTAACAACAATATTGATGTGCTTATATATGTTATTGGGTCTGTAGATTTAGAAAATAATGGTTTCAGAACCAATAAGAAAAATTAAATCAACTAATACATATTAAATAAATACATTTCATCCTTACTTTTTTCGATTTACTAACTTACAAATTTAACGTTATTTACATTACCCATACCCCAGACCAAGGCAGTAACATACTAAAATCAAACCACTATCCAACCTCACTCCTCTCCTGACCATCTTTGATCTATTGATCTATTGATTAAGGTCAAATTTTTATCTAAAATTGTACATTTTTGACATACCTCTAAGCAGGTAAATCACTAAATATCAAACCACTGATCTCAACCACATCCACATCTTCCTAAGCCATCTTGCCTATTGCTCATTGATTCAAAAGTCACATTTCGAGTATCATTTTGAGGATAAAACATAACATAAAATCAAGGTCTTTAAACAAAGATCAATCAATATATGTCAACGTACAAGTTTTCACATAATAAAGCATAACATAGCATCATCTAAATAAGAAAATAATGCCCAATAGAACAAGACATAACACCATCTTAAGCAGGATAAACTGTTAACATTAACAAAAGTTCCACAACTTAAGCACCAGTAAGCAACTAATCACGTATGCAAACGTACCTACATCTACTTTTTCAAAAGCATAATCTCTACATATTAAGTTATTCTTACACAACACAGTACAATTTAACAAAAAATTTATCACAACATTGGTTATTTATCATCATACAGATCAGCGAAAGTATGCTAACATTAATAAAGTTTCCACATTAATATCAGCTAAAATAGCAATCAAACTGAACTAAAGAAAAATAAGCACCAAAAGACAAAACATAACAACCATCTTAAAGTCAGGAATACAGCAAGTCACATTAACAAAGTTCCACACTTAACACTAGTAAAGCAGCTAACATGATATGCAAAACGTAACCTAATATCTTACTTTTCAAAGGCATAACTTCTAATATTAACGTTAATCTTACACTAAACGACAGTAAAACATTTAACTAAAATGCTGCACAACATTTGGTTTAATTTATCATACAGAGCAGCGAAAGTAATGCTAACGTAACAAAGTTTTTCACGTCAATTAAAGCTAACATAGCCATCATCAAGCTAAGAAATAATGCCCAAAGACAAACATAACACATCTTAAGCAGATAAAACTGTTAACAATTAAACAAAGTGCCACACTTAACATCAGTAAAGCAACTAACATGGTATGTGCAAAACGAAACCTAATCTTACTTTTTCAAGCATAAATCTAACATATTAACGTTAATCTTACACTAACACAGTAACATTTAGCAAAAATTTATCACAACATTGGTTAATTATCATACAGACCAGCGAAAGTATGCTAACATAATAAAGTTTCCACATTAATAAAGCTAACATAGCATCAACTGAACTAAGAAAATAATGCCAAAGACAAACATAACACATCTTAAGCAGGAATAAGCAGGTCAACATAACCAAAGTTCCACAACTTAACACCAGTACAAGCAACTAACATTGGTATGGCAAACGTAACCAATCTTACTTTTCCAAGCATAACTCTAACTATTACGTAATCTTAGCGGACTACACAAAGTAATGATTAACTAAAATTTTACAAGCATTCCAAAAATGTATTCCATACAGAGCAAGCGTAAAGTATGCTAACGTAACAAAGTTTTCACATTAATAAAGCTTAAATAGCATCATCTGCAACTAAAAGATAAATGTACAAAGGCAAACCAGACACATCTTAGGCAAGAATAAACTGCTAACCTTAACAAAGATCCATACTTAACACCTGTAAAGTAACTAACATAGCATGCAAATACGTAACCTATTCTTACTTTATCAACCATATCTCCAACATAAAGATGTTAATTTACACTAACATGGTAATATTTAACTAAAATTTATCAGCAATCAATGTTATTATCATACTGATCAACAAATATACTCTAACATAATAAAGTGTTCCCCATCAATAAAACATGTATCATAACCATACCTAACCCTCATAATACCTAACGAGTAAAGACGAATAAAGTAAAGTTTTTAGGCTTATCTCTTTTTAGACTCCGTCACCTTTCAGAAAATATCAACTCTAAACATGAAAAAGGATTTTATGCTTTAACCATTTTGCATAAAGTGGTGCAAAATACTTATTATATTTGACCCTCTGTCAGGAATACAAACCAATGTGGCAGTGCCATTTGGTTTACGATTAAATATAAATATTATAAGACTTAGACTATGATAGGATACGTATGAGGGTTGGAATCAATTTCACTTTTGGCGATGATCAGTCACCTGACTGGAAATACTATGTAAAGGTCCTTGTAAAGAGGACATTCGTGGGAGCAGAATGAGAGATCATCATACCAACACAGCGAAAAATGTCTTACTGGCGAAATTCGGATGTATAAACAGCTCTAAAAGGTAACGAGATTCTTTTCTTTTAACCAATCAGAAGAAAGAAAACAAGAATACAATGCCGAACGAAACCATATCAGTCAAAAAGGGTATATATTCTGTTCGACACAACAACAACAACAACAACAAACAACAATGACATAGTACAAAGATAGTTCTTTTGGCATACTGATCAATGAATATATTGCTAACGTAACATTGTTTTAACATTAATAAAGCTGCTAACATAGCATTACCAGAGCTAAGAAAATAATGTACAACACGAATCTAACACAACTTAAGCACAATAAAACTGTTAACATTAACAAAGTCCCACACACTTAACACCTGTAAGTAACTGACATTGCTACAAAACGTAACGCTCCTATTCCATACTTTTACCATAACATATCTCCAACATATTAGACGACTTAATAATTTTACCTTATAACACAGAATATTTAGCAAGAATTTATCATAACCTCTGTTTAATTATCATAAAGAGCAGTGAAAAGTGAATGCCCTAACGTAACAAAGTTTCACATTAATAAATAGCTAACATAACATAACCTGGAACTAAGAAATATAATGTACAATGCAAACCAAACAACCATAGCACGAATAAACCATGAACATTAAACAAACTTTTCGCCAACTTAACAACAGTAAAGTACATAACACATCGTCCAAAAACGAAACCCTATTCACACTTTTTCAAGCATAATCTGCTCTGACATATATCAATGTTAAGTTTACATTAACATCGTAATATTTTACAAAAATTTTTGGCATAAACCTGTCTAATCATGATCAATACTGACAAAAGAAGTATAATGCTGACGTAACATGTTTTACATAACTTCGTAACATTTGACACAAAAAAAATTCTCATAACCTCGTCTAAAATATCATAATCCCAGCGGAATAATCGCAAACATAAAGTTTTGACCAAACATAACAAAAAATAACAAAAATTTTATCCTAAACATACATAAAAATAAGTTCTTGAGTAAAATATTCAACAGTAAAGCGTAATAGCTTACTGATTTTAAAGCAGTAAATCAGTAAATCAGTAAATCAAACCACCCATCCCCCCGGCAGTCCCCTACCCGTCCCACCCCCCTGTGATCTATTGAGCTATTGATTTAAGTCATATTTCATGTATCATTTTGGACAACATAACAAAAATATGTTTTATATACTAACTAGTTCGAAAATATGCTTATATCAACAAACGTTAGCATCAAATAAAGCTAAAAAAATCAAACCGCCACTAGGAATCATAATGTAGCAAATGCAAACCGTAACATATCCTAGCGTATGAATAACCAGCTAACATCCTGAAAATTCCCTACTTATCAAAGGTAAACTAGCTAACAGATCAATACAATACTCGATATGTTTCCACTTTTCGAGCATATTACAAGCAGGTAAAAGCCGTATTATCTAAACAATTCCCTTAATCAAAGTGACCAACAAAATCAAAAGATGCCACCAGTATTGAACTATGATATACTATCTTCATCAAAAGTGTCACCTCGTTTTGAGTATAACCTCATTGACCTGTGAATAAACGTAGACATTAGCAAAAAGTCTAGGGCAAACCTAACTTACTCAACAAAAACTTAACCTAGGTTCACGTTTCTAACCATCATCGTCAGTTAACACAGTAATATCTTACAAAAACCTCATCAGTTCTCTAAACAACATGTTTAATTCCACATTGTTAAAGTAATATTTAACAGTAACGTACTAATATTAACGAAATAAACAGTTTTCATAAACCAAGAGTATCTAAAGCACACATTCCTTCCCGAGAGAACCCAGGGGGATGCGCCCATTGAAAGGGTGTGAATCCTAGCGGGGGTGGGATCATCACCGAAGGGGTGTAAGACGGCTATACCCCTCCTCGGAGGGGTAAGAGCCCGCTTACACCCTTTCGATGACCCCCTCGCAGGATTCACACCCTTTCAATGGGCGCATCCCCTGGGGTTTCTCTCGGAAGGTAATGTGTGGCTTTAGATACTCTTGGTAAATGAAAACTGTTTATTCGTCAGTTAAGTACCGTTATGTTAAAATATTACTATGACAATGTGGAAATAACACTGGTTTGTTAGAGAACTGATGAGTTTTTGTAAGATATTTCTGTGTAACTGACCGATGAGGGGTTAGAACGTGAACCTAAGGTTAAGTTTTTGTCGATAATGTTTAGCGAATGCCCTAGACTTTTGCTAAATGTCTATCGTTTAATCACAGTCAAAATGGAGGTTATACTCAAATACGAGTTGACACTTTGATGAAGATCAGGTAATCACTTCAATAGTTCAATATGGTGGCTCTTTGATAAGATTGGTCCACTTGTGTTAAGGGATTTGTTAGGATAATACGGCCTTTGACCTGCTGCTAATATGCTCGAAAAGTGAGAAACATATCGAGTATTGTATGTCTGTTAGCTAGTTTACCTTGATCAGTAGGGAATTTTTTCAGGATGTTAGCTGATTAATTCATACGCTAGGTATGTTAGGTTTGCATTTGTAAATTATATTCTTAGTTCTGGTTATGATATGTTAGCTTAATTGATGCTAAAACTTTGTTGATTAAGCATATATTCGTTTAGGCTTAGTCATATAAAGAACATATTTTTATGTATGTTTGTCCAAAATGATACATGAAATATGACTTGAATCATATAGCTCAATAGATCATCAAGGCGGGTGGGACGGGTAGGGGACTGCCGGGATGGGTGGTTTGATTTACTGATTACTGATTTACTGCTTTAAAATCAGTAAAATATTACAATTTACTGTGATATTTTACTCAAGGAACTTATTTTTATGTTATGGTTGGATAAATTTTGTTATTTTTTTTGTTATGTTTGGTTAAAACTTTGTTATGTTGCGATTATTCGCTGGGGATTATGATATTTAGACGAGGTTATGATAATTTTTTTGTTAAAATGTTACGAAGTTGATGTAAAACATTTGTTACGTCAGCAATATATTCTTTGCAGTATGATGATTAGACAGGTTTATGCTAAACTTTTGTTTAAATATTACGATGTTAATGTAAATTAACATTTGATATGTCAGAGATATGCTTGAAAAAAGGTGTGAATAGGTTACGTTTCTGTATGCTATGTTAGTTACTTTACTTTACTGTTGTTAAGGGCGAAAGTTTGTTAATGTTAGTGGTTTATTTCGTGCGTATGGTTGTCTGGGTTTGTCCATGTACCAGTTATATTCCTTAGTTCAGGTATGTTAATGTTAGCTTTTATTAATGTGGAAACTTTGTTTTACTTAGCATGACTTTCACTGCTCCTGTATGAAAATATTAACAGGGTTATGAAAATTCTTGCTAAAATATTACTGTGTTAATTAATTAATCGTTAATATGTTCGGAGATATGTTTGGTAAAAGTATGAATAGCTTACGTTTTGTATGCAAATGTCAGTTACTTACAGTGTTAAGTGTGAACTTTGTTAATGTTAACAGTTTATTCGTGCTTAAGTTGTGTTAGATCGTCGTTGTTCATTATGTTTCTTAGCTCGGTAATGCTAATGTTAGCCATTTATTGAATGTGAAAACAATGTTAACGTTAGGGCATATATTCATTGGTTAGAATCCCAAAGAACTTATCTTTGTACTATGTCATTGTTGTTGTGTTGTTGTTGTTGTTGTTGTGTCGAACGAGAATATATACCCTTTTGAACTGAAATGGTTCGTTCGTGCGTTGTGTATTCTTGTTTACTTTCTTCTGATTGGTTAAAAGAAAGAATCTCGTTACCTTTTAGAGCTGTTTATACATCCGAATTTCGCCAGTAAGACATTTTTCGCTGTGTTGGTATGATGATCTCTCATTCTGCTCCCACGAATGTCCTCTTTACAAGGACCTTTACATAGTATTTCCAGTCAGGTGACTGATCATCGCCAAAAGTGAAATTGATTCCAACCCTCATACGAATCCTATCATAGTCTAAGTCTTATAATATTTATATTTAATCGTAAACCAAATGGCGACTGCCACATTGGTTGTATTCCTGACAGAGGGTCAAATATAATAAGTATTGCATCACTTTATGCAAATGGTTAAAGCATAAAAATCATTTTGATGTTTCGAGTTGATATTTTTCGAAAGGTGGAGATCTAAAAAGAGATAAGCTAAAAACTTTACTTTATTCGTCTTTACTCGTTAATGGATTATGATGCTTAGCTCATGCTTATGAAAAAGATGAAATGCTGGGAATCTTTTTTGTTTTATGGCCGAATTGTAGAGGTTGTTTTATAATTAACCCATTGTTGTTGATAAAATTTTAGTTAATATATTTCCATGTTAGTGTAAATTAAAACATCTATTATGTTGGAGATATGGTTGATAAAGTAAGAATAGGTTTCGTATTTGCAATGCCTATGTTAGTTACTTTACAGGTTTTAAGTGTGGAACTTTTGTTAAGGTTAGCAGTTTATTCTTGCCTAAGATGTGTCTGGTTGCCTTTGTACATTATATTCTTATTTCAGGTGATGCTTGTTAGCTTTATTAATTGGAAAACTTTGTTACGTTAGCATACTTCGCTGCTCTGTATGATAAATTAAACCAATTTGTGAGAAATTACGTTTAATGTTACTTGTTAGTGTAGGTTAACGTTAATATGTAGAGTTATGCTTGAAAAAGTAAGATTAGGTTACGTTTTTGCATACCATGTTAGTTGCTTTACTGGTGTTAAGTGTGGAACTTTGTTAATGTTGACTGCTTATTCCTGCTTAAGATGTGTTATGTTTTCTTTTGGGCATTATTTTTCTTAGTTCAGTTGATGCTATGTTAGCTTTATTAATGTGGAAACTTTATTATGTTAGCATACTTTCGCTGAATCTGTATGATAATTAACCAATGTATGTGGATATATTTTAGTTAAATGTTACTGTGTTAGTGTAAGATTAAAGTTAATCAACGAAAAATTTAAGCTTGAAAAAGTAAGATTAGGTTACGTTTTGCATCCATGGTAGTTGCTTTACTGGTGTTAAGTATGGAACTTTGTTAATGTTTAACAGTTTATTCCTGCTTAAGATGTGTTATGTTTGTCTTTGGGCAATATTTTCTTAGTTCAGAAAAAGAAATTTGAAAAAATGCTATGTTAGCTTTATTAAATGGTAAAACTTTGTTTACGTATGACATAAATTTGATTGAATCTTTGTATTATAAGAAGCTTGATTTTATTGTTATGTTTATCCAAAATGAAACTCGAAGTGTGACTTGAATCAATAGACAATAATCAATAGGCCAAGGAATGGCTAGGAAGATGGATGGATTGGTGGTTTGGATAGTGATCTCATTCAGCTGATTTACGGATCAAGGCAATCTACCAAAGTTACAATTTTAGAAGAAAATTTGAACTTAAAAGAATAGATGCAATAGAATGGTCAGGAGGAGGTTGGATAGTGTTTGATGTAGTGATTTAACTGCTTTAGGGTAATGTAAAACGTAAATTTGTAAGTTTTAAACAAATAAATTATAATTTATTTTATTTATTTAATTTATTTTATTTATTGATCTATTCTTTTAATAAAACTTTCTGAAACCATTTATTTTCGAAATCTAAAGCAGAACCAATAACATATTAAGCACATCAAATTGTTTGTTATACGAATTTTTATTAACTAAGCACCGCAGTGGCTCCAGCAGTGCCTGAGCCAACTCCTTGAATTCCAATACCAAGTCTTTCTAGAAACTACTCAACTCTGAAGCCTCTCACCAAATTTCAGCTTTTTAAGTCCATTTTGACATGTTTTTTTTTTATGGTGGTGGGGTCCCCCCTTTGGGGGGACGCACGCGGCGTAACTTCGCATACACTGGGTTACCTTACCCTCTAATCATCTCTCCAAATTTTAGCACGATACGATAAGTTCGGAGTCGGAGGCAGGCTGGCTCTCAACGTCGGCGTCGTGACCGGATGCAGAAGAAACCGCGCGGAACGCAACTGTCCGGAGTTTCGTTAAAAAAACGAAATCATACAGGGATCGTTTTTCGACTCATGATTCGATAGCCTGCGAAGTTGGAAGCGTCGAGTGACATTTGTATATGACTTGGGTGTATGAGTCGATCTTCGCGCGCGCTGCTCGCTCGCACGATCCGCTCTCTCACGCATTGAAACCCTGGGTTGATGATTATGTCTCGTTTTGGCTTAACCAATCTCGGGTAATGGAAAGCCAAAAGGTATTAAACAGCGGGCGTAGCGGCTACCTCTTGGGTGACTCACCCTCCTATATTACATCCTACAGACTTGAAATTTACAAGGATTCGAGCTTATCCCATATATAGATTTATATTTCCAAGGTTTAAAGCAAATATCTCTTATACTTTTTGAGAAAAATGCTGTAGGAGCTTCAAAACTGGCGCCAAACACTATATATTATATAAATATATAAATATATATATATATATATATATATATAT
>JABUQX010072563.1:22500-27188 GCA_015478945.1 Trachelipus rathkii
TGTAGATTCTATTTCAAGTGAGCTTATTTCTCTTAGTGGTCATGTACCAATTGAATTCTGTAGGAAACCTCGTAGCTTAAGTGACATAAAAAGGTGGAAAGCCACGGAATTCCGTCTATTTCTACTGTATACTGGCCCAGTAGTTCTTTATGATACCCTTAAATCAGATTATCCCTTTATTTACAAGAATTTTTTGAGTCTTTCAATATCTATGACTATTCTTTTAAGTCCGAAATACTGTCTTGAGTATCATCAGTATTCTAAAAAACTGTTAGAACATTTTGTCAAAACTTTTGGTGATTTATATGGACAACACTATTTGACTCATAATTTTCATGGCCTCACACATATTGCAGATGATATTTTAAATTTTGGCTCCCTGGAAAATTGTAGTGCATTTCGTTTTGAAAATTTTCTTCAGTTTTTCAAAAAACATATCAAGAAAGGTGAAAAGCCCCTTCAACAAATAATTAAAAGACTTGGTGAAATTACCAAGTCAGATTTGTGGTTCTCTGGGCACCTTTCTTCACTTGACATCAGTTTTCCTCATTTTTCAAAACCTTATTCATGTGAATCAGTACTTCTGGATGGCTGTGATGTTTTGCAACAATATAAGTCTGTTAGGTTCCCATCTTTTGAAATTACTCTTTCAAGCCCTAATTCTTGTTGCTCCTTGAAGGATGGTAGCATTGTTCTGGTGTCAAATATTATTTTTTCTAATCATTCTCAGAGCATGGTTATAATTTATCGACAGTTCTTGAAAAAAGAGAATTTTTTTGACAATCCTTTTATTGAAAGTTCAAATCTTGGCATTTACATTGTAAGTAAATTATCAACACAACATGAACAAGAAGAAGTTACAAATATTGTTGGAAAAATTGTCCTACTTCCCTTCCAAAACCGCTATGTTGCATTTCCTCTTGTACACACTCATTAAGTTTTGTTTAATTCTCAGAGTTGCAGATCTGGTATATTTTTTAACCTGGCCACAATACAATTTTGGCTCAATTTGCTTTTACTTTGACATTTAAAATTATGTAGCTCTAGTTCTGCTGAAAAAATTGAATCAGCATTACAAATTAAAAGAATGTTATTTTTTTTTTAATCACAATCAAAATTAGAAATTATTTTGGCATATGATGCATAGGAAATTTTTAGAATTTTCATAAATTTTTTTTCTCTATTAGAATTGGAAATTATTTTTCTATTACCCCATCACTATGCTTTGTTTTCAGCTACACCCAACTTTAAACCTTTTTATTTTATAGTAACTTTTTTTTTGGTTCTCTCTCCACTATAAATTATTTTGACAAGCTCTGACTTTGCAGACCTTCTAATTTTTACACTTCACAAATAACTCATGCCACAACTTTAATTGTTCTGCAACCTGATGAACATCAAACAAAATATAATATATATATATATATATATATAATATTATATAATAATGATAATATATCTATATAAGATATATATATATATTCAATATTATATTAAATATATATATATATATTTTAATCACAAAGTTTACTGTATATTTTGAAGTAATTTATCTTGACACTTTAGATAGCTATCGTACCCACTCACGAATTTACAGTATCATGGAATACTGTATTTAAAGTATTATATCTTATTAGTATTATTCATAATATATATATATATACAAATAAAAAATATAAAAATATATATATATATATATATATATATATATATATATATATATATATATATATATATAATTAATATATACCGTATATATAAAATATATAATTATATATATATATATATATATATATATATATATATATTATATATATATATATATATATATTATATATATATATATATATATATATATATATATTATATATATATATATATATTATATTGGTCTATCATCTTCCCAAGTCCAGTTTCATTGAATTTTATTTTCTAAAATCATGCACATAATATAGGAAAATGTACACAAAAAATATTATTTTGAATCTGAAATTAGAATAGGCCAAAATACCTGTGTTGCCAAATGAATCCTATATTATTTAGCTATTATTTTATAAATTTTATTTTCCAGAAACCACTGGGAAGAGAAATATTTTTAAAAATTGTGTCCTTATTAACCAAACACACACACACACACATATATATATATATATAATATATATATATATATATATAATAATATATATATATATAATATATATATATATATATATATATATATATATATATATATATATATATATATAGATATATATCAACCTTGGACTCCAGACAAGCCCTGCATTTTTATTGACCCTGGCTCTGGCCAACCCAGGCCATTTTAATTGACCCAGCCCGGTAAAATTCTCACCCTGTTTGTCTCTAGCCATATATATATATATATTATATATATATATATATATATAATATATATATAATATATTATATAATATAATATATATATATATAATATATATATTATATATATATATATGCAGAGAGAAGAATTTTTTCATTGGAAGTTAAAGAGAGCAACAGTGTTATTGTTATTTTAATATATAGGACTATATATTAAAAATATTAAGTGGTAGGGTGAGAAGGGAAATATTACAACTTTGATTTCAAATTTTTAATTTCATGTCTAATAATTTAGTTTTTGGATTTTTTTCTAAACTAATTATATATGCCTACTTGCCTGAGGTAATGTTTCTTGGAATTAATTGGATCTGTTATGTGGAAGATATGTTTATTGTATACTAGAGAAGAGTGAATGTGTTGAGTGGTTATTGGGAATAGTAAATCCTCTCAAAGAAATTCACACATGAGTTGGAAAAAATTGGTGAATATCCCTATTGCTCTTACTTGAAATTTTGGTGTAAAGAATAAATTTTTATATTTTGATTTCTTTAAAAAAGTTTTTCCTTTTTGATTTTTTTTTATTCTATAGTCCACCAGTATGTGTACAATTGTTGCATAAGTAATGCCCTCATTGGTTGTATGTGTGCATCGTTAATAATTATTAAAAAATAATGATCTAAAAAATTGGAAATATATATATATATATATTAATATATATATAATCATATATATATATATTATATATATATATATATATATATATATTATATATAATTATATATATATATATATATATATAATATATATTATATATATATATTAAATATATAAAATAATATATATATATATATATATATATATATATATATATATATATATATATATATATATATGTTGGCATTTAAAAAACCCACAAAAAAAAAAAAAAAAAAAAAGCCCACCTAATAAAACCCAAAAATTCCCAGATTTAAAAGTTTTTTTTTTTTTGTTTTTTTAAATTTTAGCTATTATTTTCCACAATTTGAGATATATTTTTAAAAATTACTAATATGCAATAATAACAACTATATTATGTTTCATTATTAGTGAGCCTTGTTGCATTTTATTTAAAATTTTGACTGATATAGCTACCTTTTAAATATTTGAAATAAATGAGAATGAAAAAAATTATTTTAAAATTTAATAGAAAAGTACAAATCGAATATATATTAGAACATTAGAAATAAAAAGACAGTAAGAAGCCACATGGGCCTATCGAAACTGTCCCAGCCAAGCCAATAGAATCAATCACTAAACAACATGTTCATGCAAATCCACAAAGCACCTTAGGGCTTGTCAATAACTTAAATAGTATACACAAAGTCTAAAACATACTCATGCAAATCCACAAAGCACCCTAGGGCTTGTCAATAACTTACATAGTACATTAACTTACATAAAAAATAAAAATTCATTTCGCCCCTAGAATATCTATTTATTTATCATAAGAGTCTGCCTGTGAATTTTTTTTTTGATCCGATGTCTTGTTTGGGTACCCAGTGCAACTATGCTTTTAGGTTGATGTCTGAAATATTGTCAGGGATAGTTGCTGGGAGTTTTTGAGAGTTTAGGTGGCATTTAGGGTCTGTTGTTTATATATATATATATATATATATATATATATATATATATATTAATATATATATATATATATATATATATATATATATATATATATATATATATATATATATATATATATATATATATATATATATATATCATCCCCCTTCTTTTCCCCAAGACTGTTGTAAGATATGATATTTATGCCAAGCACTGGAACATAAAAGTAGAAGAAGAATATGACACAAGTCAAAAAGAAAGCTCCACCTTACCGCCCCCTTTACACCTATAGTGAGAACTCGTTGCAGTCAGAAAATTCACCCTTGAGCTTCACGGGACCGTGATGGAACCTCGCTATGGCATCTTGTCAATGTTGGGTTTATCCCTTGGCCCCAGGTAGACAACAACCATACCCCTCACAAAACCCTGCCATTCATTCTTATTATGCACCTTTCTTCTTGCCTATGTCAAATCACATTTCTCTCTTCAGCATTCCTTTGCTGACCAACTCCACTTTTTCTTCGGTCTCCTAGCCGGTCGGTTCCCAAAACACTCGCCACTATGCATCCTCTTAACACCACTTATCATCCATCCTTTCCACATGCACCAAACCATCTCGAACGTACTTTCATTTGTCTCTCATTTCTCCTCCTTTTGTAACACCCCCACACAATCATTTTTATCAAATTCTTCTCAACCTAACACGAACCTAAGATTTGTCCATCTGAAACACATTGATCTCTCTCTTT
>JABUQX010072564.1:5000-10000 GCA_015478945.1 Trachelipus rathkii
TGCGGGCGCTCTCCGGTTCGGGTTAGTACATGTGAGCTGGTCTTGCGTATTTCTCAAATAAGACCAATCTTGGTTAATTTGTGCCGCGACTATTTTTTTAACGAATTTTAAATTGGTGTATAAGTAGAAGCCGTTGTTTGTTTTTTTTTAAAGTTTTGTGCCTGGGGTATTATAGAAGTTGTGCTCCTTGATTAAGTATAAGTTTGAGGTTTATTTATGGTTTTCTGTGTAAGTGTTTGTTTTTCTGTTTATTAGTTTTTTTTAAGTTACATTTCGCATGTGTGCTTCTCAGGATTGCTGTGGATATAGTAATATTGTTTGTATTTTATATGGTGTTGTGTGATGGGTTGTGGTTGTGTTTAGTGTATTTTGTTTTAATTGTTGATGGGTGTGTGTTTTGTGTAGTTGTGTATGGTTAGTGTATAATAGTATTTGTATACTATTGTGTATTAGGAATTGGATAGTGAGTATGGTTTATTGTATGGATATAGTTGTTATGAGTATTTAGGGGTGTAGGTTGGTTGTATAGTTGTTTGTTAGTAAGTTTAGGTTATTTAGGTTTGATTTGTAGTTGTGTGTATGGGTTTGGGGTTTGTGTTGTTTGCATGGTGTCTCGCGATTTCAAGTTCTCTTTGTGTAGGTAAGTACGATGTAGGTGTACTCATTCCGTCAATGTTGTAGAATTATTTTGGTGATTATTTTGTTTATTGTTGTGGCAGTATGTGTGTAGTTATTTAATTGGAAGCTTCATCTTTGTGGGTCGGAAATGTTGAGTGTTGTTGGATTGTTGTGGGTTTGGTGGTTGCTTTTTTGGTGTTCCTCGAGCAATGGCTAGGATAGTTCTGTGATTGTGTTTTTTGTGCGTAATTATGTTGTGTGTTTTTGTGTGTTGACTGATGTGGGGTATGGATTGTGTCGGCGTCTGTAGCGGTAATGAGATCGAGTATAGTCTTTGTTGTGGTCCGGTCCTGTTTGTTCTTGTGGCTTGTTAATGGTTTTGTTTGAAAAAATTAACTAGGATCCAATGATGAGAGCGCCTTGGACAGGCTTGGTACTTCAATTTCTTTCACGTATTAGCACTAAAATACCGTTTTCTTTCTTCTTCATTTTGTTTTTCACAGTCTGGCATTCAAGTTTGAATTTTAAGATATTACTTTCATTCGAAGCGGGACTTCTTTTGAGAAAGTTTTTTTTTTTGGTCTGAATCCAAGATTTAATACCTTTTATAATCACTCAAATTGTCTTTTGTCATGTAAAAATCTAAATGCAAAAAGGTAGGGAAAACCCTCCGCTCTCTTCCCCTCTCTCCATCATTCTAACACCATCCAACTCGCCACCCCCCTCTAACCGCCCCCCCTCCTCTAATTCCTTTTTTCCACTAATCCATCCATATACAAATTGAATAACCAAGGAGGAAATAACACATTCCGCCTCACTCCGCTTTATATTAAAACCAACTTCACCTTTTGAATCTATTTTATTCATTACAACACGCTTCACTAACGTCAAAACCTACTTTTGAATTCCATTGAGAAGTTTACCCAGCTAACAGTCATAATATTACTAACAACCTGCCATAGAAGGTCCCTAATTAATCCTTTCATGACGCTTTGTTTGCAAAAAATCCGTAAAAAAAAATAACCTAAATGGCAAATTTAAATTTCTTCCCGCTCCTTCATGTTTTCCCAATAGTTGTTTCAAATGTAAAGATTTGATCCACACATGCCCTCTACCACTTCTTCCAAACGCAACCTTGTTCTTCCCAATCAGTGCGCCTGAGCAAGTCACTCAACGACTCTATGTTTCTATCTGACCCAAAAAATACAGCCAAATAGAATCCACTTTTGTAAAAAACCAAATCACTCTCTGTTGGACCCCCTCTCATGTAGGGGTGACTGGCAGTGAAACTGCAGACAGAGTCTAAAGTAGCCTCTTCCTCTTTCCGTAGCTGTCCTCGGTATCTTCCAGTTTATTCAACAAGGTCGTATTCCATAGACTGATTACTGCCCTACTTTATGAAGTTTATGAGAGTTCAGTGAGTAGTGTTGTTTTGTAACTAGGTTGAGATCTGGAGGTAAGAAGAAAAGGTTGTGTTCTGTTTAACATGAGTTTTTCAAAAACTTTGGAGAGTGTCGATAGCAAAGATAATGGTCTATAAGAGGCTGGATCATGTGGCAGTTTGTTGTTTGGTTTGAGAATGGGAATGATATGAGTAAGTTTCTAAAGTTGGGGAATGATGATGATGATGATGTTTTATAACTTTTACTGCATTTTCTTTTTTACATATATCAACAATATTAAAGTCAGGCTTTCAGATGCAGTCAATAAATGCGCTCATCGACTCGGAAATTGACAGACAGGTATGCAATTGATGAAATTTTTTTTCTAAATTATTAGGTAGCTTTGATAACGGTCTCCTTCATATAAACAATGGAGAACTCATATGCAATGTATATGTATTTCCATGTCTAACTTTAATAAAATAATTTGTTTTAAAACGATGTTTTAAAGCGATACAACCAAACTTACAATAAAATTTGTCCCAAATATTACATGTGTATGCAAAGACATAGTTAATTAAATATTAGAAATACTAGTGAATTTTAAAGAAAAAAAAAACACTTTTTTGTTGAACATTTATTATTATTTTTCCTTCTCTAATAAATATAAATATATATATATATATATATAAAAGAAAATTATTTTATATATATATATATATATATATATATATATATATATATATAATATAATATAATATATATTATATATATATATATATATATTATATATATATATATATTATATATTTATATATATATTATATATATTTTATTATATATATATATATATATATATTTACATATTATTAGTGAGGATCTACATTTCTTAATTAATTTAGTACTTTTTATCATTTTTATAAGAAAAGAGTATTTTATCAATAATTCAATATTATTGTAAAATTATTTCGAATAATTTTTAAGAACTTTGTAATAATGTTTATAGTAATTTACAAGTAAGTGCTATTAAGAAGAATGATATAAAAGAGGAGCGAGCATTATAACCAATATAATTGTGGTGCATTCTTTGTTTCGCCCGCTCTTTCATATCTGGCTCCTTCAACATATTTACTTTAGTAACAGTGAGGATTAAAAGATTAAGAATAGCTATTCATATTTCATTTTTGCAAACCTTCCTGGTACAACTTTGGATTTACTGAAGGACTGCGTGAGAAAAGTAAGGAAGCTCCTATACAACGATTCGAGTAACTCGACGGAAATTCAGGAAGACAGAATTTCGCCAGAAGAAATAAAAGCCAGTAACGACCTGGGAAGTGTCACAACCCTAGATAACTACCTCAAAGAGAGAGACCACACATCTGCAGGTGGGCCACGAGGGTACAAGGGGCGAATTTATGTGACATAAATTGGGGGCCTGTTCCGTGAATGATTAGTGATACTAGAGTGATTAGTGATACACTAGAAATTTCAGAAGCGAAAACTTTGGCTGGACACTTTTTATGAATTCACCGTTCTGATTGGAAGTGTTGTATAGAACTTTGAAAACTTACATTAAAGGAATGGATAATAGCTCGTTGCATAAGTTATGTCAGGACTTAGGATTGAAGGGCAAAGAGGCCAGGAATTTTATAGCAGAAGAAAGAGCTGCTGAGGCCGCGAGGAGAAAAGATGAGGCCGAGAGGCGAAAAGATGAGGCCACAGAAAAAGAGAAGGAACGCGAATACGAGCTCAAGAGACTGGAGCTCATGAATCAGGCGAGGGTAACTAATGACACCTCGGAAAGTTTTCAGATAAGAGCCAAGGTGCCGAAGCTTCCTCCATTTACCGACGGAAAGGATGATATGGGGAGCTACCTTGAGCGATTTGAACGTTTTGCCCACAACAACGCGTGGAACGCAGAGAACTGGGTGATGTATCTCAGTGCGTTATTAACAGGACGCGCCCTAGAAGTGTATTCTAGACTACCTCGCGATGTAGCTAGCAATTACACTACTCTAAAGGAGGCTTTGCTAATAAGATACAACCTCACAGAGAATGGGTACAGGAAAAAGTTCAAGGAAGAGAAACCATTAGAAAATGAGACGCCCGCGCAATTCGCCGAGAGATTAAGAACATACCTGGATAAATGGGTAGAACTTTCGAGAACAGAAAAGACGTATGAGGGTGTGGCAAAGCTCATTACGGTAGAACAATTCCTACACGCGTGCCCGAAAGATTTAACAGTATTTTTGAGAGAAAGGGCGACGAAAACATTAGAAGCTATAGTGGACGAAGCAGACAATTACCTAAGGGCCCGGCAGCATCACTTACAGCTAAAGGGAAATCGGAAAGATGGTATCGACAATGTCCACAAATAGCTGACTACGGGGAACGACCTGCAGGTCGAGATGTTACAAATGTAATCGGTACGGACAAGAGAGTCCGTGAGTGTCGTAAGGGCACCTTATATAATAATACCACCTGATCCCACGATGGACAGAGCACGAGACAAGAATGGAGTGAAAGAAACGCCGAGCCGTAAATTTTACTCGGAGACGTCCGCGCGCGAGACAAATATATAAGGTATGGAAGCGCGCCGCTTTGCCATGATTTTCGAATGGGAATGTTCGTACATCACGAACAAGAAGACTGGAGAAGAACCCGAAGAAGGTGAAACTCTAGAACTAAAGAATGGGTCGACGATACCGATCGTAAGAATGGACCTATTGGCCAATATCCTAGGAAGAAAAGGAAACAACATGCCTGATTTGAAAGTACGCGTCATGGGTATCCAAGTTACGGACATTACGCGACACCGGAAGTAGGCGGGGTACTAGTAAGGCAAGAATATGTACCCCAGGAACAATTAAATGGCGGACGGAAGGGTATTTAACTCCTGCCCATAATTCGATTAGATAGCATTATCGCCAAGAATCTACATCGGATACCCCATATCTTTGTAGCGAAACTAAGCACTTGCCTTCCAAATGCGAACTTGCG
>JABUQX010072564.1:27500-40355 GCA_015478945.1 Trachelipus rathkii
TGGAATTTATACGCATGACTCCTTCGCCAACATTTACTCGTCCACGATTTCACACCTATTGCCCCAATATTACTTCCTTTAAACTTCTGATCAGGGAAAACTTCAACTTTTTACTCTTTCAGAAAAAACGATATATTCATTTATAAAAATATTAACTAATGCTCTGATCTAGTTGGTCTCGTCCCAACATTACTTACTCCCTTCCAAAGATTGAACCCAAATCTAAAGAAAAAAAATAGCTCGCGTCATCAAAAAGTAAAACAACCTTACCTTAATTTCAGCGATGGACAGCTCGTTTTCCTCCGCCCTTAACTCTCATACTACCCAATACTCTCCATTGGACGTTCGGTATCTTCTGGAGCTGGCCCTCTACATCTCGTCCATTGGTATCCTGGTACCCAATTACAACTCTTGTCGTGTCCACCATCTGTTCCTCCATTAGCTCCCTATAAATCATTCGTCTCGGCGGTCTTCCCCTCCCTAATAACTCACTCCTCCGAATTGACTCTGGGGCTGATAAAAGGGAACTATTATTAGACTACTTCATATATGTCTTTGTATATTACATACACCTCAACGGTTCTGGTGTTTCTTTCTTGAAGTCTACGACATATCATAATATCTACTCTTACGCGTATGATCCACTGCAAGTGTGTAGCTGCCATCTGGAAACCTTAATGACCTCTCGAACCTTTGTAAATTAAATTCCTTGTCCGAATTAACATCTGAACTGCCTAGACAGACTAACATATTATTCATTTGACAGTCAAATCAGGCGATGCATTCACGCTCTCACTCCGTCAATCGGGTCCCAATTCTCCTATGTCTATGTTATGGTCTACGCGCAATATATGTCGGGAACTTCCTATGAGAGATATGGCATTCTCTCTACTACAGCCTACCCCTCACTAACCAAATCAAAATTACCTTTTTTATTATTCTTTCATGATTTACACTTTCTTCGATTGATACATCCCAAATCAGAGTCATCTCTCCCTCACCCATAAATTACATAGTTTGTGTTGGTTCTCCTCCCTCTCTCCTCTTCAGTTTTTGTCTCCCATATTTGTTCTCTCCTTAGTATCAATCCATACATTTCAATCCTCGAGAATCTAATAGTCCAGAATATAGTTCACGGATCCGCCCAAACTTTATCGAGTTGACGTAGACCATAGACGATATACAATTGTTTATATATACTTTCCTTCAAATGTCCATAAATGTCATCCCCACACACAATGCAATCAACACATTGGGAAAATTATCACAACAAGGGCCCTCATACTTTTCTTAGTTTTTCCTCCAGAGTTCTATCCACTGAGATGATTTTCCTTTTAACTTTCACCCCTACTGCGTATGGCAGCCAGTTTGGATGACCCTCTTTCCACTTGTCCTGTTCCTTTCTTGAGATTGGTAATACCTTCCCTTTCTCATGTTTCTGAACCATTAGTTTCTCTGCCGGGGTTACTCCTAATTCTGAATGTTTCGTATTATTATATACCATTATTACTCGGGGTAAACAGTCATCCCATTCCTTATCCTTCGTTACCGTATTCTTGAGGAACTCCGCGAATGTCCGGTTGACCCTCTCTACTGCCCCGTTAGCCGCTGGTTTATACGGACTGCTAAAGACATGTTCGATTCCGTAGGCCTGAAGCATTTCCTTAAATCTTGTGCTCCTGAATTCCACTCCATTATCCGTCAATACCTTGTATGGTGGTCGTAGAAATGTGGGAAGCATTTGTCCTTCAAAAGCCTCTGTTACACTCCTTGCAGATTTATCCTTTAACGCCTTCACTGCAGCCCATTTACTACAATGATCTATAGCCACCAAACAAGCAATGTTTCCTTTCTTTGTTCTAGGCATGGCCATAACATCGACAGCTACTAGTTCGAACGGATTTTGTACCTTAATCTTCCATACGGGTGGAAACACAACCTGGTGGTCTATCTTATTCAGTTGGCAGGTTGGGCATGTTCGACACACATCTTGAATATCTTGAATGATTAACTGGCCTCTGGGGTGCCAAACATACCTTGAAACAAGATCTGTTAATTTTTCTCGTCCTATATGAGCTAGATTCCGGTGTGTAACCACAGTAATGCTTACCATCTGTTGGAATCCTATAACAGCTCCAAATTGTTCGCCTCTAATCCTTTTTACTAAGATGGCTCCATTCATTCGTAAATCCTTCCTATATCGATAGTATTCCTTCAGTGATATATCAGTTTTTCTAATCTCTTGATTATTTCCAATTCTCCTTTTTAGTTTCCTAATCACTTCAGAGTTATCCTGTAATCTTATTATTTCTTGGACTGTTATTAAGTCATTATCCTTATTCACTGTGAGGTTATAAACATCAATGGTAAAGCCATCACTTACTTCATCGGCATCATTCCCATGTGCGATTATTCCTTCTCCGAAGTCCAAAATTGCATCCGACTCCACCAAGTAATTCATCCCTAGAAGTAAACAAGCCGGGATATGTTCATCCTGAACGACGACTAATGGTAATATTATTTCTCGATACCTTGTTTTTATCCTTATTGCCACTGCTGTTGTACACTCCACAATACTTGTAGTTACTCCATTGAGAGTAATATCCACCTTCCATCTTTTCAGAATGTGTCCGAATTGGTCTAAGCCATCAACAACTGCCTTTTGTATCAAACTGATGACGGATCCTTTGTCCAGAAAAGCGCATCTGAATACTTCTCCGATAGAGACCTCCTGCCATGCCACTCCTTTTAGCTTGTGGTTACAGCTTAACCTAGACTGGTGACCTCTCTCCTTCATTAATAGATTTATTCCTAACTCTTCTTTGGATGAATGCTGTAATAAATTATTTCCTGATGTATCACTTCCTTCAGTATCTGAGTAATCTTCATTCTCTTCCTCTGGTGACGTCTCTAGTTCATCAGTTATCCATTCGTCAACTATTGTATTTTCTCCTTTTGGATCAAAAGTACCATCATCAGCTACTGGATTGAAGTGGGATCCTCCTAACACCTGTATATGTACATCTTTTAAACTGTTACACTTCCTTGCCTTTGGTCCAATGTATGCCACTGAGCAACATGTCCCATGATGTAACCAGATCTTTGTATTGAATTCATCACTGGCCACTAATAAAACCTCTGGTACTGGTTCCTTTCCTGGAGTTTTAATCGCTTTTAATATATTTAAGGCTTTTGGTCTCTTTTCCAATCCGTACATTTTCCGTTCACTAATCAGAATATCTAATAAAAATTCCCTTAATTTCTGGTGATTTTTTTGTTTCATTTTAAAATTTTCCTTATCAAATATTTCCTTCATACTCAAGAATAGTGAATCAGCACCACCTGGTACCAATCTTATAACTTTTAAACCATTTGGTAGTGCTTCTGGGTCATTTATATCGACTCCTCATCAGGTTTTCCTTTGGAAACTTGCCATGTTCTGCGAACACATTAATCCGTTTCCGGGATAATTAATGGATCCTGAAAACTATATTCGCTGAAGTCATCCAGAAATCGGGCCAATTTACTATCCCACATAGCTTCAATCGTATGTAATATACTTAAGTGGCCGATGATCCGTGTACAAGATGAAGTCCTGGCCTAGTAGAAAAGGCCGAAAACTTTTAATTCCCCACCGTATGGCTAGCAGTTCCCTTTCTATTGTGGAAGTTTTCCGTTCACATGCATTGAAGGAGTGTGAGTTATACGCAATTACTCTTCTACCGCCTTCTTGTTCTTGGCACAAGCCTGCACCCATACCAAATCCACTGGCATCCACGTAGAGTTCCAACTTTTTGCTACCTTCCGAGAAATCTGGGAATGCTAACTCCACTGATTCTTTCATCCGTTCTTTCAGTTCCTCGAAAGCCTTGATCCTTTCGTTTGTCCAATCGATTTTGTCCTTTCTTTTGCCTCCCGTTAGTGCGCTGAGAGGTGCTGCCACTCCTGAACAGTTTTTTTTTATAAATTTTCGTTGAAAGTTAATCATTCCTAAGTATCGTCTTAGCTCTCCCACATTGGTAGGTCTCTCCAACTTGTCCACTTGATCCATGAATTCAGGAAGTTTTTTGATCCCTTTCCTGCTGATGATGTGTCCTAGGAATTTAACTTCTTTCTGGACCCAGCTACATTTACTCACTTTTACCTTGACGCTGTAGGACCTGTTCAATCAATACTAAATGTTCTTTAAATTCTTTTGATATTAATAAGACATCATCGACGTAAACCACTACCTTGTCTCGACTAAAACCTGTTAGTATCCTTTGCATCTCCCTCTGAAATGCTGCAGGCCCATTCTTCAACCCAAAACTCAGCCTTTTAAACCGGTATTGACCACTGACTGCTGAAAATGCTGTAAAATCCTTGCTTTCTTCCTCCAACTGCATCTGATAATAACCTTTTACCAAGTCCAAACTGGTAAAGTATTGTACCCCATGACATCCAAAGATGGTTTCATTTATGCTGGCCATTGGGAACCTATCTGCCTCGGTCACTTGGTTTAAGCGTCGATAGTCAATACATAGACGAAGTGTTCCGTCCTTTTTCCTAACTGGCACCACCGGAGAACTCCATTCTGCAGCACAAGGTTCTACGATGTCTTTTAAACATAATTCCTTTACTTGGTTTTCGATTTCATCATTAGTCTTCTGATCGAACCTCCTCGCCCGCTGGTAAATAGGGGTATAATCATGTAACCTTATCCTGTATGGGGTCATGGATGTCTCACTGATGTCCAAATCTCCTTTACTAAATGCTTTTTTCCATTTGTACAAAACATCCGTGACGTTCTCCCGTTGTTCCTTAGTTAGTTCTTACATGAAATTAATTTCCTTTTGTAATTTTTTCTTCGTTTATTCTTCTTCAATGGCTCCTTGTTTCTCTATTTCCCGTACTGTTGTGTTCACTGTATAATCATTACTTTGGTATCGTCTCAGGTTATCTTCATCTACCACTAAATTAGCCATTCCTATTCTTTCACCTCTTCCCAGTTTTAGTTTGCCTGGTATCAGTTTTTTTATCAGTATTATTCCTTCCTTGTTGTTCCATTGTACCAATCCTGGTAATAATTTAAACCTTTTATTATATCCTCTTCGGGTATGATCCCTTTCTTCAACTAATAGCTCTTCAGGTTGAATGTCATAACGATTTCCATTTTTAGGTTTAATTTCCTGGGAACCCCATTTGGCCTTTATCGGAGTCCAATCATTAACAGTAATTGTCGTTTCCTCTGTGTTGTATACGGGTATTGACGTAACCACCCTCACACAATCTTCAGATCTTCCTGTTAAGTACACTTGTTCCTTTATATTATACTCCCCATGCCGTATAAAAGATCCACTTCTTACATCTACTTCAATCTTGTTTTGTACCAGAAATGGCATGCCCAGTATTGTTCCTTCTTTCAGTCTACCTACTACAACAAAATCTGATAGACCATAATCAATGTCATTTATGGTTACCTGTAATGTAGCCGTTTGTTGAGACTCCACATGTAGGTTTGGGTCTCCCACACCTCTTAACCTCATCATCCTTTTTGTTAGTTTAGGGTTGGTAATCCTTCTAATTTGTGCCTCTTCAATCAGGCAATATTGAGCCCCACTATCTACTATGGCATTCATATTAACATTATTCAATTTTATCATAAATCGCAACAACGGAGTTATATTAAGACCTTGCCTACCTTGATCTTGGCTTCTTCCTTCTGCGTGGTACACTCCTGTTGTTGTGTTTGTTATGTTCAACCCTTTATCCCTCATCTTAGGTATTCTTTGTGGTAACTCGGTTGTAGTATCTTCAGCTTGCTCACTTATAAATTCTTTGGCTTCTGGGTCCAACACCATACAACCTTGATTGACCGGGCTGGCTCCTGAAAAACTCATTATGGCTTCTGTGGATCGCTCCGACTTGTTCCCGGCAGCATGGACGGAGCAAGTTCGTTTCCCGAACTCGTTGTGTCTTCCTCTTCTTTTTCCATTCCTCTATCTCTCCTCTTAAGGGACAAGTGTCCCTCCAGTGACCTGTTCGTCACACAAGAAACATCTCCTTTCAAAGGGTCTTCCTTCCTCCTGCTCTTGTTTACTTGTGTCCTGTCTCTCCTGCTGTCTGTAGTTGTTTCGAGGACCACACTCCCTTGTCTGATGCTCATCACTACCGCATCTTAAGCACCTCCTCTAAACCTCCAACAATCTCGTTTCCATGTGTCCTATTTTGTTAACAGCAAATAACACTTTAAGCCTCCTCATTTTCATAATGTTTCCTCTATTTGTTTCTTCTTGTACTAAATTCGCTGGTACAACCACGGGTTTACCTTATCGCCCTTGTTCTGCATATGTTTCCTTTTCATCTCCCCATTTTGTTAGGGTTGCCCATATTGGGATTGCCTCGTCCCTTGATTCTTCTCATGTCATTTAGCTTGTCCCTCATCCTTTGCCATTATCATATGTCCTTCCAGCGGAACCTTAGGCACTTTTCTTTTTTCATCTCCCAATTCTTATTTTGAATCCTCCTAGCTTATTCTTTTGGCAGCAATTTAAAAAAAATTGTTTTTTCAAGACACTTGCTTGTCCCTATCCTCTTCTTTGGTAGCTGCCTCATATGTTGTTTGCACCCTGAGTGCAAATTCTGCTAACTTTTCGTGCTTTCTTATCTCCATTCTCCAGAACTCCTTCTGAAGATCTATTTGTTCGCTCTCCTTTTCTTCCTTGCACCAACTCTTTAACCTGGCTATAATGGTACTATAATTTATTTTAGCCCTATAAATACTATAATAAGTTCTCAAAACTGGGCCCTCCAAAAAATTTCTTAGCTCTACTACCCAACGGTTCTTATCCTTTCCTAATTGTTCTTTTGCATACCTTTCGAAATCTTCTAGAAAGGCATCAAATTTCTGCACTTTCTCCTTTCCATCTTTTAGGGGTTTTACCGCCTTTACATTAGCCCTACTAAATGACTTCATAACTTCTATCATTTCTCCTGCTAATATAATAAAAATCCTGCTGACTGCTTTCTGATGTTCCACTCCTGATTCCTCTAATTCTACGAGTTTCTTCAACCACTTCTTTCCTCCCTTGTCTGGCTCACTTTCAGCTTCGGATTCTTGTTCTTCTGTTGAACTATTTTCTACTGTATACTTCCTTTCTGTCCTCTTTTTTCTGTTTCTCCTCCTTTTAGTCTTCTTTTTATCTTTAGCTTTATCAGAGTCGGTTTCGTCTTCAAATGGGTCACTCATTTCCCTATCATAGCCACTCTCCTCATCAGTATAATACTTCGCCTTCTTTTTTAACACTCCCTTCTTCCTAACACTCTGTTCTTGTTGCAGTTTCCACTTTTGAAACGCCTGTGCCTCAATTCGGACCCTATTTTTTTGTTCTGCTATGGCAGCTTCTCTTACACTGTCTACAACAGTAACTTGTGCTACTTCGCTTTTTTGACCTCCTTCACCTCCTCGTCTGGTTCTTAAAACTTGAACCACTTCTTCCAGTACTGACAACATTTTGTCCACATCCAAATTTTCCTCCTTCACTATGACATCCTGAAATTGTTTTAACAAACCTACTGCACTTCGATCTTCCCTAGGCTCTTCAGTTCCTTCAGGGATTGACTTACCAGTCTTGTCCATTTCCTTCCCACTCATAGAAAACAAAGCAGAAATATATATACATACAAAAAATAAACACCTATATACTGTTCTTGTTGCAGTTTCCACTTTAGAAACGCCTGTTCCTCAATTTTAACCCGATTCTTCTGTTCTGCTATGGCAGCTTCTCTACGACTATCTACAACAGTAACTTCTACTACTTCTTTCTTTTGTTCTCCTTCACCTCCTTGTCTGGTTTCCAAAGCTTGAACCACTCCTTCCATTATTAACAACAATCTACTCACATCCAGATTTTCTTCCTTAGCTATAACACCTTGAAACTTTTCCAAGAGTCCTACTGCACTCTGATCTTCCCTAGGCTCTTTAGTTCCTTCAGGGATTGACTTATCCGTCTTGTCCATGTCTTCCACACCCATAGAAAAAACAAAGCCGAAAATATATATATACTCCTACAAAAATATACACCTATATATATATATATATATATATATATATATATATATATATATATATATATATATATATATATATATATATATATATATATATATATATATATATATATATATAAAAAAATATATATATAAAAAAATAAACAAAAAAAAAAAAATATACAAATAATATTCTTTTTTTAAAAAAAAAAAAAAAAAAAGACTCAATTTGTACTATCAATTCCTTGTTGGACTCAAAATTATTTTTATATCCTTTCTTCTTCAACAAAAAAAACAAAAAAAATGAAATAAATTATGCTTCTTTTCCTTCTTCCTTCACTTTTCTCAAAAAAACTGTCTGTGCTTCTTCCTAAATACGTAAAGAAGAGAACACAGGGGAAAGAAATATGGTTAACGCAAAAAAAATGAACAACAAAAAAAAATTTCCAACTATCAAAATTAAATATGGCAACAACAAAAAAAGAGTAAAATATATAAATATAAAGAAAAAAAAATAAACAATCTCTCTTTGTTACCTCACTTACACCCTTTTTTTCTTTTCGTTTACTTTTTTATATCCCTTAACTCCTGTTATTCCTCCTCTCTTCTATTTGTGCTATTATCTTCTTTTTTCTGTTAAATCCTTCTTCCAAAGTTTTACGGAGCCACCATTTGTTATAAAAGCCTTTTCGTTATAATGATCTTCCTTTTATTTGTTTATCTTTTTACGCGAGGTCTTAGGGTTCTCTTTGGAGAAGGTTTACCACAGCACTAATTTAGAGAGAAAAAGGAGTCAAGTAATACACGGATGTGATTTTTGATATAATAAAGAGTAAACAACAATTATTTTATTTTTAACCCTAATACCAACCTATTACTAAATAATATGTAAATCCTATAGTAACCTATTACTAAATAATATGTAAATCCAGTAGTAACCTATTACTAAAATAATAAATATATATCCAAAATCCTTTATTACAATATGATATCAAATTCCTGAATATTTAAATATAACCCAAATATCAAAATTAGACAATTTGCGGAACGATACGCTCCTTTTTTAACTTATCCAAGTTGGTCCACAAGGTGGTTTAAGTTATTTTCCTAAATCGGGAGATTGCATGAAACTCTTAGACATTAAATGATTGTTCCTCACGAGCACCAGAATTTTGCTCGATATGCCAATGATTTCCTTAGCCCCAACAGTATGATGCAGATCAGCTATTTCAAGATTATGGATGGGTAAAACAACGTTCCAGTCGTCACCTTCACGATGTATCCCACACCTATATCCGCTCTCCGTTTTATGGCTAACTTGGCTCACAATCGTCTTTTGGAGTTTGCTCCCGCAACCGTTTCCCCAATATTGGGGAAATATAAGCTTGTTTGTAGTTGAACAATTCCAGATCCTTCTACGTAATTATTCCACACTGGAATTTTTTTGACTTTAGCAATAATTTACCTCGTCAATGATTTCACACCTTTTGCCAATATTTACTTTCTTTAATTTGATCACGGAAACCTTCAACTTTTAACTCTTTCAGAAAAACGATATGTTCATTTTATAAAATATTAAACTAATGCTCTGAATCCAGCTGGTTCGTCCCACAGTACATCCATGGAAATTACCGCAAAGGCCGGGGCAAAGACTGCATATTGATTATGCAGGACCTTTTAATAGATTCTATTTTCTCATCGTGATAGATTCATACAGCAAGTGGCCTGAAGTGATTCAAACTACAAAAATAGATTCTACTACTACCAAGGAAATTCTTATGAAGATTTTTTGCTACACATGGATTCTATGAAGCATCAATGATCTATCTATAACTATATCTCCTCTCTTTTCGCAGGTTGATAACTCCACCACACTTATCATACTTCTGCTAATTTGAAAGATACTTATTCAAAAAAACAGATAGAGAGTAATCTTGAATCAACAAACCTCTGATCTTTCTCGTACCTATATAATTGTGTTAAAAGAAAACATGGTTGTTATCAATATCTCAATAACTCCTTTATCTACCTACTTGACATAATCTTCTACACAGCTATAATATCTTCAGATTAGAAACACAAAACCAAATCATTCTTCTGTTCTTAAAAATTTTTTGATAATTTCTTTCTTTCCGTGATCTTCATTAGAAAGGTTATATTATGTTTTTTTCTAATAAGTTTCTAGGAATAAGGTGTTCTTTGAAAATTCCCACTCTACCCACCTAGGTTTTAGCTCTGCATATCGGTAATGTCCTTGAATGGAGTATAATCACCTATCACAGGGTGGTTCCACACATATTGATCTCCTTAATAAAGTGTGGTCTAGGGCTTGTCGACTCGTAAACTCTCCTACTATAACTAACTCTCACCAATCTTTCTAGCCATCAAACTATTTCATTTGTTGTTACAATTTACACAACTCTTTTGAATTTTCCAATCATGTACCTCCTTCGAGAGAAGTTTCTGCTATTAATATTTCAGAGGATCCTTTCTTTTTCCGTCCAACTCTCTAACCCAGACTTGACTGTCATGCTCAATCTTACATGTGACCCACTGTTTAAATCTGGAACACTAAATATACAGTATATATTTTCAATTTCTTGAGTTTGAACAATTCAAGCGTTCATTATTAAGTCATTAAACTTTTATTCAAACTTAATTAACTTATTTTCCAAAACTCAAATGGGAATTTTGTAAACCTCTGGCATTTACCCACTTTTAGGATATATATATATATATATATATATATATATATATATCTCTCTCTCTCTATATATATATATATATATATATACTCATATATATATATAACTATAGCCGTCATCTTTTTTTGGTATATATATAGGTAAAAATTTCTTCCATGCTATTAAATCAATTTGAAAGTATTAAAAAATGTAAATTTTAAATGTATGGTGTTAATTTGTAAAATATTAACAGTCCGCGAAAGATAAACATTTTGAAGAATACGTCCCTCTTAAATATAACTTTATTACAAATTCCTAGCAAAGTTTATTTATTTTTAACCAATTTTCTAACTAAAAAAATTATTGAAAGTTATTGGTTTTTCATTATTGTTATCGTATTTTGATATTATAATTTTTTTAAAATTGAGTTAGTAATTTTTTCCTCCATTAATTTACTATCTTAATATAAAAAAAAAAAAATACATCATTTAAAATAATGATTTTTAACCACCATCAAATTTTGCCCTATATAGTTGGTGAACCCGGAGAAAAACACCCAGAGCTTCAATCAGAGCCTTCTGATAACCAAAGGAAAACAACCAAAATGAAGAAAAAGAAAAAAACAACATAATACTAAAAATTCCAAATCAGAAGACTAAAAAAAAAAAGGACTCAAACGGTCCTCAAGCAAACATTATCGATACGGATTCTTTTTCTCATTCTCAATTAATTTTGAATTATGGTCTGATACCCATTTTGAATTCCACTACGAGCCTTCAGGTTCCTCTTTGAATTCTGAATATTTCAGTACATCTCCCATATGTTTACAAATGAAAAATTTAAAAATAAAAAAAAATGAACTGGTATCCTTCAACTTTCTCAGTCTCCCTGGTCGTTATCACTTCATCTCGTTTCAAAATTACTCCAGGTGATTGACGTCCATGTGGTAGCTGTAGAACATTAAATCATATACCAAATCAGATTCGCAACAAGTTTCTTTTTCAAGATTTTCATACGTTTGTCTCATCCAAGTGTCAGAGCTTCTCTTCGATAATGAAGACGCGCAATTTTGGCCTATATGGATCAAGATATTCACGTATGGATTTAATCTTCTCACTAATTTCAAAGATCCACGATTTCTCGTCAAGTGACATTCTTATACCAACTTGTGTCCGATATCTCTAATATTTTATATGACAATTGTTCTTTCTTGCATTCAAATGTTGTATATTTGCTTATGTCTAACCGACATAATCAAATATGATAAGTATTTGAATGTGCCTTTTTGATATAATATTTTTAATTTTGTTTTATATCATTTTATATTGTAATTTTTTACATTCACATATTTGTTTGTGTGCTTATGTCTTCGGACATAACCAGATATGCTTGCATGTGAATGTACTTTTTACTGATATATATTTTTTTATTATTATTTCTTTATTGAAATGTTTTGTATGTTTGTGCACATTTACACCTAAATATGCATACATTTGAATGATGATTAACTTTATATCTTGTATAACTATTACAACATACTTTACCATTCCGTGTTTAGAGTGGGAAATAATGTAATTTTCTCTCGGTGTAACTTCACTATACAGTAAAAAATTTACAGCATTAAGATGTGGTATAAGCAAAAATTTTAACTAGTTGGTCTTGAGGCTGTACTACTTTCATATTCCTCTGGATGATTATTTAAAGATTACACCTCGTTCTCTTTTCCCATCATTATCGTTTGGTAGCTAACAGTTTCTGATAATGGGTTGACGCCACCAAGGAACTGCCGGCATTGTCTGGTGCTTGGTTTTCTTTGTTAACTTATGAAACATTTAAAGAGGGGAGGTAAACATCGGCTAAGCCCAGGACTAATAAATCTAGTAAATTGGTTTTATTCAGCAAAAGGATAACTTTTTGAAATTTCATTGAATAAATACATAGTTTAAAATATGCATTTTTAATTTCCCATCATTATCTTATATATGGACTTGCTCTCAAAAGAAATACCAACTTAGCAGAGTTTTGTATATATGTATATATATATATATATATATATATATATATATATATATATATATATATATATATATATATATATATATATATATATATATATATATATATATATATATATATGGTCAGA
>JABUQX010072565.1:0-10000 GCA_015478945.1 Trachelipus rathkii
ACAGAATTTAGCTACACTCACACAACCACAGATTTACTTACACACACAAGATTTACTTACACACACAGATTTTACTTACACCTCACACACAGATATTTACTTACACACACACACACACACCCACACAACACGCACACTCGCTTACACATATAACGTATAATTTATTAAAACATTTTTATGTTTATAATTAAAACACTACATCGGTCTAATCTACTCATTCCAAATATAAGCTACAATTATTTTCAAGTTTCTAAAACTTCGTATAATAATCAATCATTATCTTAGAACAAAGAAATTTATTTATTAACTGTTAATACTTTGTTTATAATTTTATAAAACTATTAAAATTGTTTTAAATTAACTTTTACTAAAATTTTATGCAATTTTATTAAAAAACATATATTTTACGTACCTTAGAGCAATAAATCAGTAAATCAGTAAGTCAGACCTAGCACCCCTCGACACCAAGCTATGCCACGTTCTGTTCTATTGACTTACCTGCTTTACATCATCTTTTGCCATGTAATAAGTATAAAAATAAACAAAATAAGATCTTCTCTGCTAACATAACATGTATTTTATAAAACTTTCTAATTCCTTATTTAAAATAACAATATCCACTTACATTTATATATTCCACTCGATGTTAACAAAAATTATTTCAAAGTTTTTTAAAATTCTAATTTTCATTTATATATTATATTATTAGTATTATCTATATACATTGACAATCCACCACGAGAGAAACACAACAACCCGCACTCCTAACAGATACGAAACTGACCTCTTTCTGTAAAATGTATTGAAATAACTACTTTAGGTTCTAAATTCAGGATAATCCTTTTTGTAGCCAGGGGCGATTAGGCCTAATTCAGGTCAAAATATATTTCAAAACTGACCTCTTTCTGTAAATGTGGTGGTGCAATAACTACGTTAGGCCTAAATTAGGCCTAAATTTAGCATAAGCCTTTTTTATCCCATGCTGATTTAAGCCTATACCAGGTCAAAAAGTAATTCCAGCATAGACAAGAATCATTTTATTATTATTAGTTTGATAAACGTATCAATTTTAAAATAACCTTTACTAAAATTTTATGAAATTTTATTAAAACATAATTTTTACGTAACTAAATACCCAAAATCAGTAAATCAGTAAGATCAGCCCCTAGCACCCTCTACATCAACTATGCCACGTTTTGTTCTATTGACTTACTGTTTACATCATCTTTAGCCATTGTAATAAGATATAAAAAATAACAACAAATAAGTCTTCTCGCTAACATAACATGTATTTTATTAAAGTCATTCTAAGTTTTAGTTAAAAATAACAATTAATTCACTTACATTTATATTATTTCACTCAATGTTAATAAAAATATTTCAAAGTTTTTTTAAATAATTGGGGTTTCTTTATTAATTATTATTATGATATATGTACAATATGACAATCCATCACGAGAAAACACAAAAACCCGCACTCCTTACAGATACGAAAATGACCTCTCATCGTAAAATGTTGTTGTAGGCATAATCCTTTTGTAGCCGGGGAGATTTAAGGCCTAATCACAGGTCAAAAATAGATTTTCTAAACTGACCTTTTCTGTAAAATGTGGTGCAATAACTGCGTTAGGCCTAAATTTAGGCCAAAATTTAGGATAAGCCTTTTTTGATAGGACGTTTATTATCCTAATACCAGGTCAAAAAGGTAATTCCAGTATATACAAGAATTCATTGTTATTATTATTTTATAAATATTATTCCAAACTGAAACATGCTGGATCGGTAAGATCCTTTTAAGCAGGTAAGAAAGGAAAAGTTTTCCTTACTTGTGATTGGTTCGAGTAGTTTTTTCCCCTAGCTCATAAGCTAACCACCAGGGCTCAGCATGAGCCCCCACCGCAAGGCAAGCCACCCCGCACACCGCTGGTGCGCCCGCCGCAGTCCCCACCCTCCGCTGTTGCGCCGCAGCGCAAATTCCGCGTTTCCCCGCCGCCGCGTTGCCCAGCAGGCGCAATATTTCGATATCCCGCCCGCCGCGCCGTGGCGCCTCAGGCGCATTTCTCTCTCGCGAATGAAATATAATAAGATTATTATATATATATATATATTATTATATATAATTATATATATATATATATATTATAGTAGATATATAATATAGTATATATATATAATAGATAATAATATATATTATAGTATATTATATAATATATTGTGTGGTGTGAGTTAAGGGCTATGGGGTGAGCGTAAGTGCTATGTGTATGGGCGTATGTGTGAATAAGAGATATAGTGATATTGTGGTATAAGTGTAAGTGTAAGTGTCTAATGGTAAGTGTAACTGCTTATAAGATGAATCATCAATATAGGTGGTATCAAAGATGATGCCATCAAAGATGAGTCATCAAAGTAACCACCAAAGTGAGGACCAAAGCTAAGTTAATTAAAGTTGAGGCATTCAAACTGAGGCATCAAAAGCGAGGCATCAAAGCTGAGGCATCAAAAGGGAGGCATCAAAGTTGAGGCATCAAAACTGAGGCATCAAAGTTGAGCATCAAAAGCTGAGGCAACAAAGTTGAGGACATCAAAATATCGAGTGGGGGGTGCGTAATGTGTAAGTTTGTATGTGTGTCGGTGTGATGTTCGTGTTGTGTCTGTCGTGTGTGGGGTGTTGGTGTGTTGGTCTAATAATAATAACAATAGGCATGAAGTAAATAACACTAAGTATAATAATAAAATAAAAGAAATGTTTTAAAAAATTATACGTTATATGTGTAAAGTGACGTGTGCGTATGTTGTTGGTGATATGTGTGTGTGTGAGGTGTATGTGATGTCGTGTGTGTGTGTGGTTTGTGTGTGTGTTAATAATAACAATAGGCATGAAGTACATAACACTAAAAAAATAATAAGAATTAAAAAAAAATGTTTTAATAAATTATTCGGATATATGTGTAAGTGCAGTGTGCGGATGTGTGTGTCGTGTATGTCGTGTGTGTGTATGTGTTATTTCTCTAAATAAATAATAACAATAGGCATGAGTAAATAACACTAAGTATAATAATAAATAAAAATAAAATGTTTTAATAAATTATACGTTATAGGTGTAAGTGAGTGTGTGTGCGTGTGTGTGGTGTGTGTGTGTGTGTGGTGCTGTGTGTGTGTGTGTCGTATGTGTCTGCGAGTCGCATGGAAATTATTGCGCCTGGCCAGGGCGCACGCGGCGGGCGAGAAATAGCGGAAATATTGCTCCTGCGGGCGCACGCGGCGGAGCGGAACGCGGAAAATATTGCGCCCTGCGGGCGCACGCGGCGGCCGGGAACGCGGAAATATTGCGCTGGCCTGGGCGCACGACGGCAGGTGGGGACGCGCGGGACGCCACCAAGCGGTGCGGGTTGGCTGCCTTTGCGGGTGGGGCTCATGCTGAGCCTTGGTGGTTAGCTTATGAACTTAGCGGGAAAACTACTACGGACCAATCACAAGTAAGGAAAACATTCCTTCTTCACCTGCTTAAAAGGATCTATACCGCATCCAGCATGTTTTCAGTTTGAAATGATAGTTTTATAAAAATATAATACAATGATTCTTGTCTATACTTGAATTACCTTTTGACCTGGTTTAGGATTAAAATGGAGACCGTTACAAAAAAGGCTTATCCTAAATTTAGGCCTAAATTTAGCCTAAAGTAGTGTTATTGCACCACATTTACAGAAAAAGTCAGTTTGAAATATATTTTGACCTGAATTAGGCTTAAATCGCCCGGGCTACAAAAGGGATTATCTAAATTTAGACCTAAGAAGTAGTTTATTTACAATACATTTTACAGATAGAGGTCAGGTTTCGTATCTGTGAAGGAGTGCGGGTTGTTGCTTTTCTCGTGGTTGGATTGTCAGTAACATAGGATAACTATAATAATAATAAAGAAAATCCGAATTATTATAAAAAACTTTGAAATATTTTTTAGTTAACATCTAGCTGATGAAAAATATAAATGTAAGTGAATAATGTTATTTTAAATTAAGATTAGAAAGATTTTAATAAAATACATGTATGTTAGCAGAGAAGAACTTATTTTTGTTATTTTTATTACTTTATTACATGGCTAAAAATGATGTAAACAGTAAGTCAATAGAACAGAACGTGGCATAGCTTGGTGTATAGGGGTGCTAGGGGCTGACCTTACTGATTTATTGATTTTGCTTTAAGGTACGTAAAATATAGGTTTTTAATAAAAATTTCATAAAAATTGATAAAAGTTATTTTAAAACTGATAGTTTATAAAAGATAATAATAAGAACAATGATTCTTGTCTATACTGGATTACCTTTTGACTGGTATTAGGCTTAAATCAGGCATGGGATACAAAAAGGCTTATCCTAAAATTTAGGCCGAGAATTGTAGAGCCTAACCGTACGTAATTTCACCAATTTTACAGAAAAAGTCAGTTTGAAATATATTTTGCCTGGAATTAGGCCTAAATCGCCCCTGGCTACAAAAAGATTATCCTAAATTAGACCTAAAGTAGTGTATTCAATAACATTTTAACAGAGAAGAGGTCAGTTCGTAATTGTAAGAGTGGCGGGTTGTGTGTTTTCTCGTTGTGGATTGTCAATATGTACAAGATAATAATAATAATAATAATAAAGAAAATTCGAAAATTATTTAAAAAACTTGAAATATTTTTAGGGTAACATCGAGCGAATAATATAAATTTTTAAGTGAATAATTGTTATTTTTAAATAAGAAGTTAGTATAAGATTTTAATAAAATACATGTTATGTTAGCAGAGAAGAACTTATTTTTGTTATTTTATACGATTACATGGCTAAGAGATGTAAACAGTAAGTCCAATAGAAACAAAACGTGGCCATGAGCTTGGTGTAGAGGGGGTTTGCTGCTAGGGGCTGACCTGGTACTAGATTTACTGATTTATTGCTCTAAGGTACGTAAAATATAAGTTTTAATAAAATTTCATAAAATTCTAGTAAAAAGTATTATAAAACTTGATAGTTATAAATTTATAAACAAAAATACATACAGTTAATAATAAATTCTTTGTTTAAAGATAAATGGTTGATTTATTATAGAAGTTTTTAGAAACTTTGAAATAATTTTAGTATATTTTGAATGAAGTATATAAATGTACGTGTTTTATAAACATAATGTTTTAATTAAATAGTACTTTAAGTGTAATTAGGTGCGTGATGGTAGGGTGTTGTGTGTGTGGTAAGTAAAATCGTGTAGTGAGTGTAAGTAAATCTGGGTGGTAAGTCAACTAAGTGGGTGAGCTCAATTTGACTGAGGAAATATAAGTAAATCTGTTTTAAGTAAATCTGCGTGTGTTAATAAATCTTGTGTAAGTGTAAAGTACAGTGTCTATTTGTGAATAGTAAGTGTCATAGGTGAATGTGTGTATAAGGTCCATAGTGAATGTGTGTAAAGCTGTAAGAGTCGTGTGGACGCGTGTGTATAAGTTGTAAAATGTAAGTGTCTATGGGAAAGTGTAAGTGTCATAGTGAATGTGGGTATAAGTGTCTATAGTGAATGGGTGTATAAGTTAAGTGTGTGTGTGTGTGGTGTGTGGGTGTGTGTCTGTGTGTGTGTGACCATGTGTGTGTGTGTGTGTGGGTCTGGATAATAATAAACAATAGCCATAAATAAATAACACTAAGTATAATAATAAACATAAAAATAAAATAATAAAAATAATTAAAAATAATAATTAAAAATAAATTTAAAAAAAAATATAAAAAAAAGTAGAGATATTAGACCAAAACTAAAAAACATAAGTAATAAATATATGAGATAAGCAGTAAAAACATATGAGTTAAAGCTCAGTTAAAGCAGAAAGGTTAAAACAAGTATAAGCAGAAGTTAAAGCAGGGTAAAGCAGAGTTAAAGCAGTTAAACAGTTAAAACAAAAATCATACTACATCCCTTAGGTTGAGGATAACACCTGCTATTGATTTACTGAATATACTGCTTTAAGGTGTGTAATGTTAATAATAATGAGTTAAACAAAGTAAAACATGTGAGGTTAAAGCAGTAGATAAAACATGAGTTAAAGCCAGTAAAAACATGAGTTTAAAGCCAGTTAAAGCAGTAAAACCAAAGCATACTAATCCCCCTAGGTGTTAGGTAACACCTCTATTGATTTACTGATTTTATGCTTTAAGGTATGTAAGTATATGAGTTAAAGCAGTAAAGCAGAGAGTTAAAAGCAGTCAAAGCAGGAGAGGTTAAGCAGTAAATCAGGAGAGTTAAAGCCAGTAAAGCAGTTGAGTTAAAGCAGGTTAAAGCAGTAAAACAAAAGCATCATCCCCCCTAGTTGTTAGGTAAACACCTCTTATTGATGTTTACGATTACTGCTTAAGGATGTAATGTAAGTTTTTAGTAAAATTTCGACAATGTAGAAAAATAAAATGAATTATATCAGACACGCTGATTTTTTTCTTACATACAATTTTTTAAAAATTTAGTAAATTAAAAAGTATTAAGTAAAAAGTATGAAGTAAAAATAATGAGAATAAAGTAATATGTATAAAAATAGGTCTGTAATGAGTTACAGTTTTAGGTTCGCGAAAATGTTTTTAAATAAAAAATGGTTTAAGTATAAAATAAAATGAATGACTCATGTATATTTGAAAAAGAAATTCTTTGAATGTTGAAGTATGAAATAAAAATGAGATGACTATAGTATATATATATTTTTCATTCCCACAGGAATATTGCGCCTGCGGGGCCCGCGGCGGCGGAACGCGGAAATATGGCGCCTGCGGGCGCTCGCGGCGGGCGGGTATGCGGAAAAATTGCGCCTGCGGGCGCTCGCGCAGGGCGGAACGCGGCGGTCGCACCTGCGGTGATCAGGCGGTCGACCTGATGGTACGTTATGAACTAAGGAAACATAATATTAACATCTTCTTTGATGTAGGGTAGAGCTGAGCCATCAAAAAGATGATTTCTTCAAAGATGAATCATCAATATACTGGTATCAAAGATGACGTCATACAAAGATGAGTCATCAAAGATGGAACCTTCAAAGATGAGGCATCAATGCTGAGGCACAATGGCTGAGGCATCAATGCGAGGCATTCAAGGTGAGGCAATCAAGAATACCAAGTGTGTGAGTGAAACGTAAGTGTATCTGTTGTGTGGGGTTGTAGTTAAGTGTATATGGTTAATGTAAGTGTCTATGGAGAGTTTAAGTGCTTATAAGTGTCATAGTGTGTATAAGTTTCATAGTGAATGGTGTATAAGTGTCATAGTGTATGGTGTGTAGGTGTGGGTGCAAGTAATATATATATATAGGCTAAATATATATAAAAGACTAACTCGTAGTAGGAAGCATTCGCTAGCAGGTATGTAATTATCACACCATTCGAATCCCGCATACCTATACCTAGGGGTAGCACCATATTAGGCTATTCTAGGCTAAGGGGGGAGGCTAAAAAAGGCTTGAAAAAAAGTGGCACTCAGTTGGCAATATGTGGCACTCACTTGGCACTATGTGGCACTCACTTGCCACTGTCATTGGCACTCACTTGGCACTCATTGGCACTCATGGCACTCACCTGGGCACTCACCTGGCACTCACCTGGCACTCATAGAATACTCATAGAATACTAATAGAACATCCCTAGATACTTCTTAGGGTGATTGGAAACCATCAAAGTTGAACCATCAATAAATCTGAGTCATCAAAGTTGAATCATCAATATAGATGCAACAAAGATGAACGTCATCAAATTGAGCACAAAAAGGTTAAGACATCAAAGTTGTAGGGCACGTGTAGGCTAGGTATAGGTACGCTAGGTGAAGGTTTGGGTGTTTGTTAGTGAGGTGAGGTGTAGGTGAAGGGCTGGTGAGGCAGGGTAGGTGTAAGGCTGTAAGGCTAGGTGAAGGCGGGTAGAAGGCTAGGTGTAGGTGTAGCCTAGGTGACAGGGCTGGGGTGGAATCTAGGTGTAGGTGTAGGCTAGGTGAAGGATGGGTGTGAGGCTAGGTGTAGTGTTGAGCTAGTGAAGGCTAGGTGTTAGGCTGGGTGGAGGGCTATGGCCATAAGGAGGTGTAGGCTGGGTGGAGGCTATGTGGAGGCTGGGTGTAGGCTATATGAGGGCTAGGCTTGTAGGCTATATGGAGGCTAGGTGTAGGCTAGGGGTGTGGTAGGTGTGTGTGGTGTGTGTGTGTATGTGTGTGTGATGATGCTGTAGTGTGTGATGTGTGTGTGTGTGTGTGCGAGCGCCCGCGTGTGTAGATGTTACCGAAATATCAAAAAAGGGCTAAGCCCATAAAGGGTGGCCAAAAAATTAGGGGCCAAATGTGACCCATGGAGACAAGGTTTGGTCGAAAAAGTAGGGTGGAGCAGTCTACACGTTGCTGACCGCAACCGTTGGGGCGCAACCCTTCTTCGAAGGGTTGCAAAAAATTAGGGTTGCCGAAAAATTAGGGTGCCAAAAATTAGGGGTTCTCAAAAAATTAGGTTCTCAAAAAATTTTTGGGTTCTCAAAAAAAAATTTGGGTTCTCAAAAAATTTGCGTTCTCAAAAAATTTGGGGGTTCTCAAAAAATTGGAAGGTTCTCAAAAAATTTGGGTTCTCCAAAAAAATCCGGGTTCTCAAAAAATCCGGTTCTCAAAAAATCCGGGTCCTCAAAAAATCCGGGTTCTCAAAAAAGGCTCAACGCCCAAAAAGGGTAAAGGCACAAAAAGGTCAAGGCAGGTAAAAATTTGGCTACCACAAAGCCACAAAAATCTTTCGTACCATGTCGATTTGAAAGCTCTAGTAACTTTTTTACAAATATGTATATGGGTCAGTTTTGGAGTTGTTCTCCCTTTTCGCAAAATTAGTCTTTTTTCCTCTTCAGATCTTCGAACAAAAGCATTCTCTAATAGAGAAGCTATAATGTCATTATTTAAGTTCATACTCATCAGTAAAGTATTTAAAATAATAATACAGATAAACGCCACACCTTAGAATATATAAGATATATATATATATATTATATATATATTATTATGTATATATTATTTATAATTATATATTATTATATATATCATATATATTATATATATATATATATATAGTATATATATATATATATATAATAGAATATATATATGATATATATATATGAGGTAAAAACTCCAGTATTTATCTAATATTCTGAACAAATTTCTAGAGTTATGAAAAATTTCTAAAGTTCAGAAAAGTAGAAGTTTTAAGTTAGACTTTTTAAGAAAATTTTAGTGGCAAGCTTCTGGCTTAATTCCAGAAGCTTGCCACCAAAGAATTCTAAAAAAACTTAACATAACTAGCTTTGCTGAACTTAGAAATTTTTTTGAACTTGGAAAATTTTTTTTCTGAAAATATTTAGATCAAATACTAGGTATTTTTACATTATATATATTATATATATAATATACTAATATATATATATATTATTATTATAATTATATATAATATATAATATATATATATATATATATATAGTATATATAGTGTAGAAAGGGTAATTATATATATATATATATATATATATATATATATATATATATATATAAAATAAATTAACGGAGACACGGAACGGGAGATCAGATAAAAAAAAATATCGAAGGTAGCCTCTATGATACATAAATAGATGTTCTAGGTGCGAAAATGAATTTTTTTTAAAGGTTAGGTTTAGGTTAGGTTAGGTCAGGTTAGGTTACGTTTCGAACGTTAGGCACATTAGGTCTTATACCTCTACATTCCTTGTTGCTTGAGTATTACTTATTGACACATCTGTTAAAATAAAACACCAAAATTTGAAAAAAGGTTACATATCTTATTTTATTTTATTTTTCAAAAAGAGGGGCTTCGGAGTAGTCTCATAGTTTCTTTTACACACAGGGCACCGAAAAACTTTTTTTGTCTAATTCTTTATATATTTTATAGTCTTTCCGACATTTTCTGCATTTCTTTTCATTTAACATTAATTTCTTACATCGTAAATAGGATAGTAACTGCACATCA
>JABUQX010072565.1:27500-32500 GCA_015478945.1 Trachelipus rathkii
TAAATTAGGTACTTACGTATTAACCGCATGCCAGCGATTAATCGCCAAATTTTCTGTTATTTCGATTTTATTTTTGGTTAAGCTCAATTTTTATAAATTTTTGTTTTATATATTTTATAAAAGTTATTTAATAATCCTAATAAAAAATTTCAATATTAAAGTTTTATATTAATTTATTTACTGTCATTTATTTATGTCTTTTATAATAATAATAATAATAATAATAATAATAATAATAATAATAATAATAATAATAATAATAATAATAATAATAATAATAATAATAATAATAATAATAATAATAATAATAATAATAATAATAATAATAATAATAATAATAATAATAATAATAATAATAATAATAATAAAATTATTTTTAAATGAAATTAAAATATTTTAAACTTGTTGATTTTTAATTTTAGAAATTTAGGTTCATCGTATAATATATATATATATATATATATATAATATATACAATATATATATATATTAATATATATATAATATATATTATATATATATATATATATATATAACTATAATATATATTATACTATATATATATATATATATACTATATATATATATATAGATATATATAATATATATATATATATTGTATTAAAGTCAGTTGTATATTAAATAAGTAAAATATTTTAATATTTTGGTGATTTTTTTGGCCGATTAATCGATTAATCGCTGTCATGCGGTTAATACGTAAGTACCTTAAATTAATTTACATTAGCCTTTACTTAAATTCTTTGCTTAACTAGTGGTACAAGATTGGCTGCTTTATATTTAACTAAATCGTATAATTATTTAAGTAAATCTTATAATGAATTAAATAACCAGTCGAAGAGAAGCTGGGATGGTTTCTCTAAATTGTGTATCTTGCTTCATTATTATCCCTCCAACCATCAGAAGCAAATCTTCAAAATCAGTAGGCGTCAGCAGGGTTAAATTCCGAAAACACATGGCGTCTTCCAGTCTTAATTTATTTAATAATGCATTACCGAACCTAGGTCTTTCTTCGAGCACTTCGCGCGTCCACCAACGTTTACGTTTTCGCGTTCTTTACCTGTAATTAGCACTAAGCAGGAACTCATTCCACACAAAACAATGTCCTCTATGGTGGACTGCGAAGATGAGACTGAGAAATTCACATCGTAGTGTGGATGCTAGACGTGACAAAGAACGGTGTCTCTAAACGGTCTATAGACCGTGTCTCGAGACCGTCCCTAGACGGTCTATAGACAAATCATGCAACATGTCTACTAGTGTGGACTAGGCTTTAGTTTCGGCGTACCAAAGCGTAGCATAAATCTTCCTTGTGGTGAAGAGACGATTTCGAACAGAAAACAACTTGGCCAGAGCTGTATATTTAGGTTTCTTAACGTAAAACGGAAGTCATTACAAGAAACTTCAAAAGAACAATCAACTAATACCTGAGCAGTAAAGGAACATGAAGAAGAGATAATTACAAATCTTCCACATTATAATTGGTGACTCAAGCGAAAGAACACCTTCTTAAGACTCAAGAAGAAGACCACTCTTTCAAGACTCAACAAGAAGAATACTCTCTCAAGACTCAGGCAGAAGAAGAACACTCTCTCAAGACTCAGGCAGAGGTCAAACACTCTCTCAAGACTCAGTCAGAAGTTGAACACTCTCTGAAAAAGATGCCTTGTCAAGAAGAACACCTTTTCAAGGAGATGCCTTCGGAAGTCTGGTCACCTTGGGAAAGTAAGCAGACAACAAACAAACAACGACAGTTCCCAGCAGTAGACCAGACCATAGCATAGAAGAAAACTCGAGCACCATGCAGATTAGTGAAGACGAGAACAAGTCACACAGTTATTAATCTCACGCCTACCAGCCTTAGTTTAACGTAACTATTTTCGTCATCTCTAATACGAATTTTAAATTAACGAATACCTTCAAGCAACATATAGAAGGGTGGAAAATGGATACAGCCACACCATTAATTCCCAAGCTTACCAGCCTCAGTTAAACGTGACTATTTCCGTCAACACTATGGCTGCTATCTTTCTTCTTTACCGAAGCACTCGCAGATTGCATCTTCAGATGAACTTTAATTTTCTCCAGCTCTCTGATTAGAAGAGAAGAAAGATTCATCCATGTATGGTATTACGTCTAAATCAAATGACGCCTCATACTCCTGCTACTATATATGTGTGGATGGATTACCTGAAGAAATGAATCATCATCATCAGTATATATTTGGTAGTACGTACAATACAATGGCGGACCAATTTCCACTGCTATGATATATATATATATATATATATATATATATATATGAATATATATATAGGGATCAATATAAAAATAAATAGAATATATATATATAATATAATATATATATATATACATATATATATATATATATATATATATATATATATATTAATACTATATATATATATATATATATATATATATATATAATATATATATATATATATAATATATATATTATTGGATTATTTTCTGGGAAAGAATGGAGAGGATCAATTTTCAAAATAGTGATATGTTTACTACAATGGAGGACTTTATACCATTTATCACTGTATTACCTTATTCAAACTGTGAATTCTTCTTAGTGATTCATACTTCAAAATCACACGCAGAGAGAGATCAACATCAAGCTTCATACATTCCTGTCGAACTTAACAACTGTTTTCATGTCTTTCCTCAGGTCGATCGCATTCAGAAGAGTCTTGAAGCAGCTTATTCTGGCCCTTACAAGGTTCTTTCAACGGATTGATCGATGCAACATGATACAACTTCCTGATAGACAGAACCGGATTGTCGTTTCGATTAGTCCGTTTGAAGCCTGCCAAACTCCATCTAGACGCAACCCAGTGCGAAGGGTGCGTTTTAAAAATATATTAAGTGAATTATGTAACAAAGTGTTTTTAGTATTTAAATTTAATAATAGTGTTTAAATAACATTTAGTAATTAATTCAGTGACTTTAATATATAAAATTTTATTTAGTGTAAAAATGCACTCCACTTTTGGGCCCGATGCATTATATAGTGCTTTTGTTATTATATATGGTTTATATATTGCTTATATCATGCTCATATGTGTTAAAAAAAAATTTCTATATAAATAAGAGAATTATAGGAAAAGAATTCGGGGATAGCATTGATATCGTTATATATCTATTTGTTTTAAAACATAAAAAATACATTTTAAAGTTTTAATCATTTAGTTTTTTTTCATAATAATATGTGGTTTTTGTAATAAAATAATTGTTTATAATGTTTTCCTTATAAAAATTATTGTTTATATTGTATATAACTTTATTCCTTAGGTATCTTGTAAAATGCAGTTTTTTACTGGCTTTTTAAAATAAAGTTCATGTTTCGTTTGTAAAATAAAACTTGCCCGAGCCCAAAACATCGAGAAAAATTGATATTTGTTAAAAATTAATGTACTTGACTTGATGTTATCGGCTCTTTTAAATATATTAAAGATGATGTTTAATGAAAATTAACCAAAAACAAATAGCGGTTTTTAAAACCAACTATTAAAAGGGTATAACACTTATGTTGGCTGGTTTCGTTTAGTCTGACGCTCCAAAGTTAACATAAATCTCCTGGTGGTGACGGAGGTGACTCCCAACAGAAAAAACAACATAGCCAGAGCTATCTATTTAGGTTTCTTAACGTAAAGTGGAAGTCATTACAAGAAACTTCAAAAGAACAATCAACTACTCCCTGTGCAGTGGAGGATCAAGAAAAAAGAGATAATTAAAAGTCCCCCACTATATATATATATATATATATATATATATATATATATAATATATATATATTTTATATGTAACATGTAAATTGTAAAATGTACACGTAAAATAAAAAATATAAAATGTATATTATAATATATATATATTATATATATAGATATGATATATATATATATATATATATATATATATATAGTATATATTATATATATATATATATATATATATATATATTATATATATATATATATATATATATATATTATATATATATATATATATATAATAAAAATAATATTTATAAAAATACCATATTATATATATATATATATATATATATATATATATACTTGGTGATTTCCACAAAAATCAGGCATTTTAAAATGTTAAATATATATGGAAATAGCTAGTTTTAAAAAAAGTTATTAAGCATACAATTTGGATCCTCCTCGGGAAAAACTCAAAGTTATATTGCCAAATGATAGCTTTTGCAATTTTTTTTTTTTTTCTGAATCACCAAATGAAAAATATTTTTGAGATATTTTAATATAAATTTTTTTTAAATTATTTACATTTAATTTTTACTGGTTTACATCATTCGCTTCCAGTGCTCTTTTCTAAGAGGGAAAACAAAATGGAACATTCCTTTCGAAAGTCTAACTAGCTCAAATCCCTCAAATGAGGGTAGACATAGACTTTAATGAGAGGAAGACTAAATACAGAAGAAAAAACAATGAATGACAGGGTATTCCCACAGAAAGGAGTGGTTTGGAATGAAGAAGCTATCACAATGAGCTAGCCAGGAGTTGCGAATTTCAACTCAAACTTCGTGTGTAACATGTCACGCCTTGTGGTAAGATGGCGCCGAGCGGTTGTGGAATACAATACAGTACTACATACAAGACAGGAAAAAGACCTTTATGTTGTTAGAGTAACGCTGCAGATGAAATAAACTCTCGCAACCTAAAATGAACTTCCAGCTTATTTGAAGGCACCTTTAGAAGCCGTTGTGATATGTGATTTCCAAGACAATTTATATTTAATGTTCCGAAACATAAATTTTAAACTTGTTACAAATGCTATCATAAAGCAGTAAAAGGTAATAGGAATGTTGAGATGTGTTTCTGAAAGAGTGATCTAAAGTTGAGTTCTTAAAAAGTTCAATTTCATAAGGTTGAAGCAACCGTACCCGGAAATTTTATCTAGATCGGGCATAAATTTAA
>JABUQX010072566.1:0-7500 GCA_015478945.1 Trachelipus rathkii
AAAAATTATATATATCATATATATATATTATATATATACGTACCCCACCAAGAAATAAATAAATAAGAATAATGATAAATTCACAACATCCTTATAGTAATGGGATTAATAAGATGGTAAACACAAACCAAAAAATCTCTACCGACCAAGAAACGACTCATACACTGACAAAAAAGGACTAAGTAATCACAACAGGATGAGTTCGCATATGGATGATCGGACAGAACAATGAGACATGGTAGGAGTGAAATTATATTTCTCCAGATGAGAGAGGAGACAGAGATAAATGGTGGTACGCTAAGTACCAATAACCTATTCTTATAACAAAAACAACAAGAAGATAATCCACAGAGTTAAACACAAGAGTATTGGCTGTAGGTAGAGATGGTGATCGAAAAGTAGAACGAATATTCATTGATTTGTTAGTTTTGTGTGAGAGAGAGAGCTGGTTGAACTCATCTAATTCAACCGACATCAGTTGATGTCTCACAATTAGTCAAGTCGACGCCGGGTTTAGGATGCGGATTATTTAATCAGATTAATGTTTGTTTCTAATCCACTGTAACATTAAGTTACGTGCGCGCACACTTCGCTGCAGAGAGAAGGTGATACGGAGGTAATTGGGTAAAACTCTCAAGCTCGAAGTTTCGTGAACTAACCAAGGTAACTAAGCGATAAGTATCCGATTAACGACCCAATAGCTGCTCGCCAGTAAAATCGATTGAATGTGAAACAAGATATGAACCACTGAAATTAAAACATCTGGACAGCATAATGCAGGGACATTGTTACCACAGTAGCAAACAGAAGTACCCTGTGGGTGCGTGCTAAAGGTAAGATACTGAATAACAGTGAGCTCGGTGGATATGCATAGAGGTGATGCAAGACGGTTTAAAAATAACAAACAGACAGAGTGGTTTGAATGTACTAGCTCAGAATGATGAAGTCTTACAAGAAGATGTCATTGAATTTATATAAGGACCGGTAATAAACGGCAAATGCTAAAAAGATGGCATACACTGTAAGAGCATAAGAAGTAAGGTAATTGACAGTTTGGAAGAGAGGAAGAATGGGGACCATTACAAGGAATAGGAAGCCCTTCATGGATAGGATAAGAGCGATAAGAGTTAAGAATTAGAATACAAGCAGGGAACCCTGCTTGAAGCCCACCATCAATTAATACGGGACTGGCTTTTTGTAAGCTGATGAAATTATGATTGTGAGTGGAGTGTGGAAGAACACACTTTGGAAAATCTGTAACATATTGACAGGCAGTATATCGCAATGAGTTGATATATGAGACTCTGTGTGGATTGATGGTACAATGAAGAATATGGTTATTTGGGGATGAGTTTTTAAGCACAGACCGTGACGAGAAATGGGTAAGAGATGGAGAAGTTGAAGAAATGAGATCAATATCTGCAGGTACATCACGATGAAATCTACATCCGGTCGACCATCGCATCCGAACGGAGGCAAAGATGGTGATCTGATTGCTACTGCAGTTGTGCTAATAAAGCGTCTATCGGAGGCCGTATCAGCTTTCACAGGAGATTGGAGTGAAGAGCAGATAATAGTACCATTTATATTAAAAGGGTTATAAGGGAGATACAAGAGGAACTGTAAAAATTAACTAGTTTATTTTTAGTTATATTTCTGAGTGTTGTAGGGAAAGATAATATGCTGAGTAGTTTTGGAATCGATTCAAGAGTGAGCCGAGTGACTGAAGGAACTGATTGGTGGAAGAACAAGGTGCAGTTTGAGGAGTCAGTAGAGGACTGTAGTAGAGATCAAATCTTTAATTGAAAAAATGAATAAGCACGAAAAATGAGAGAAAGAGGAAGAATAAATTTGTATTTAGAGTTTTATGGAATTTGCATAACAGGGTGTATATTTGATAGGGTCTAATAAGGGAAGATTCTATGGCAAGGTGTTAGTGAATTAATATAGTGTTGGTGATTAAATGAAGCTTTGCTGAAATATGGAATTCAAAGTTAATGTCATATTGACGATAGTTAAGAGACGCGTGTGTATAGAATTAAATGGTGTCAAAAAAGTTGATAGGAGGTGTTAGGAGGGGGGGTGGTTTGGTATTTAATAAGCGGAAGTGAGGACGGGTTGTCTTTGTCATCCTATGGTTTTAATTCAGAATTTGGGGTATATGGATATATTATGGGGTTATGAAAGAATTGAAATGGTGGGCGTGACAGGATGAGTGGTTTAGAATTATGGAGATTGAGATGGATATGTAGAGGTCTTTACTAAAGACGAAAGCTATATAAAGAGCGGGGCGAATCTGATAGAGTTTGAGAGAGATAATGGTAGAGAGATTTGGCAGGTGAGTAAAAAATGTTCACAAGAATTTTGAAAGATAAAAATATACGTAAGAAGGTTGAAAGTATATGGTTGTGAGTGAGACAGTCCTCATGTGTAAGAAGTTATAGTTAGATGGATAGAGCAGCTGGAACAGTTGTTACTGAGATTATTAAACATAACATTTAGGGTATACATGTTGGATGAGAAGGGAACGTAGAATGAATGGCGCGAAGTTTAGTGAGACGAAAGATGTGTCAGAAGTCAGCCGCAGTACTGCAAAGTGCCTGGGCTGGTGCCATATAAATCTGTTATAGATGTAAAAGGACCTAAAAATTAAGTCTCTAGTGCGGCTAGAGTCTTACAATAGGACAGGTACTGCGTTTTACTGTATTATTAGTATATCTAGTGAGACCTCATGGTCTGAGAACTAACGAAGTTACAGATCTAAAGTTCATGCATGCATAGTTACAGCTCGGACCTAATCTTATAGGGGCTGGTCATAGGTCGCTGAGTAAGAATCTGATGAGAATAGAGAATGAATCATACTTAGGAAACTGAAATGAATAGATCAGTTCCGGCCACTTTTATGGGCGCACCGACTCCGCGCCCCAGCTTCGCTCCAGTCCTCGAACTGGTCACCGGCTGGGCCAGATCGACAAGAAAAAGGTCGAGATTGAGATCAATGTAAGCGAATGTCTGAAGGAGCAGAAATGTGAGTTATGGCAGAGGCGAGTAGATATAGGTAGCACATAAATTAAAACGAAGAGAATGGCGTTTGACGAGGGATATGGTATGGCCAACCTGGGTCAAAAGATTGAACCCTTACACGTCGTAGTGACGATTACCATCACGCTGACGGAGATCCGTGCTCCACGACCGTGAACGCACTATGACAAGGTGAGATAATCTCTCCTGACGCGACGCCACGTCTTACTAAATTCACGATTGGAACAGGCTGGGCTTTTATTTGTATCGTTACTATTTGTCATAACAAGTTCTATCTTCTGCATCTTCTTTCTTCTGATGTCTTGTTACGTCAGCAACACCTACTCAACACTATACAGTACTTCGGAGAGATAAAAATTTTGTGAAATTATTATGTACACTACATTCAGCAAACTAAAATTTTTACTAATATATATACCCACTTTTGCAATTGTGGGTTTTCGTAGCTGTAATGCTAAAGATTCTTTCAAGTATATGCATGAAAAATTATGTTTTTAATAAGAAAATAATGTGTAATCAGGAATATAATAATACATGCATAAGTTCACATAATAACATTAATAATACATAATCAGAATATAGTGAAATGTAATTAATTAATTGCACTACAGAGCACTACATATCTAAACTCTTATTCCCGTCTAAAGACTCACCAGACTTTGAATATGAAGTTCTATACACGTCTTTTAAGCTATTATCGTATTTCACTCGTAAATTCTTAATGCTCAAATACACTACCAAAGACATTCGATCATAATCATGAAAACTATCTTGAGATACGTTCTAATTACAAAAAGGAAGAAAAACACAAAAAATTTTGGCACTTATGGCTTTTTTTATTATATTTATTGCGTTTTATTATTTGTTTCAAAACGAACGGTTTTATGTATTTAATCCCAGACCACTAAAGCATAACCTCTACGAGCTCTTTACTATTAAATAAGGGCGACCACACTCATGTGCACAAACTACATTACCTATGGACCCTAACAATACGCTATTTTATTAATAGCCAAGGCATCTCTTTAGTTTATTCTTACATAGGCTTCCAAACAGTTGATTAGCGGTACTGGCAAAGTTACTGCTTATTAATACATCATCCTATACACTCTTTTATCCCTCCAGGTCCAGACAGACCACCACGCCATCACCACTTCATACTCGATAGTTAAAAATATTTTATTCTGAGTAACCTAGGTGAAGAACCTACACTTTTTACTATTAAAATTCATTTGCCAGCTCTATCCTGCACACGCAAACAAAAGAAGTTAAAATCAAGATCATTTTCGATACTTTATAGACTCCTTCACACTAATTACCTAACTGAGCGTGGCCACTTTAGTATGCGAACCTGCAAACTACTCAGAAGACACTTGCAATTATAAGTCGCACCCTGGATACTACAATTCATTTATAGTATATGCAGGAAAGCCAATAGTCGGCCCCACGCAACTGAACCCCTGCTGATGGGCACACACTCACAACGAGCTAACACCTATTCCCCCCCCACTCCATTTTTTTCCCATAGACTGATTTCATTGGCCATTTGAGTAGTTTGCAGACACACTGTTTTCTATTTCTTGCGACCCAGACAAACAAACACCATCTTAATCCACACCATGTACCACTGCCACCTATACCACATTATGCAAAATAACTTTTTTCAATCAGCGCTTATGTGTGGGTTACCTAGTTCAGAAAGCCTTTAAAGTCTCAAAATATCACAATATCAACTGAGATCATCTCGTCATAATGCACGTCCAGATTGTAATATCCATAAATTCTAGAGGTTGTCCACTGACAGTGACCTACCCAATTATCTGAAACACAGTTCTGGGAAGATCATACAATACTTTTTAGTCTCAAATATTCTTCCTAATCATAGACGCTTATCAGTAACTATATTCCGACTTTACATACCACAGAGAGATGACTTATGACTTAAACGGCCCTAACGAAGAAATAAGTTGGTTTTGTCGTGACAAACATAATTCTTATAAATACGGATCACAAACCTACTGCTGATTGTTTCCCCACAGATCAATACCTTACCTCACCACCCCATGTTCACCTATATGTTAGTGATGCCTTAAAAACTCAATACAAGTAGACCTGCAATGCTGATAACCTCGTACCACTACTTCTCAGAATGTCTATCCCATAATATCACCATCAGGCCTGCAAGCATTTACCATGGTACTGCGGAATGACTGGTCCTAATAAACGTTTAATATTCTCATTACATCAATTCAAAATTACTGTAACGTCTCTGAGTTGTTACATGAAAAAACAGCACAATATTAGTTCTCCACCCAATCAGTATATTAATCCTTTCATCGAGCTCTGTAATCTACGACTATAAAACTACTGATAACTGAAGTACGAAAGTTATTCAAGCATGACCAAAATTGTTGACATCACACATCATATCCTCTATCAATGTAACTCTAATCCGAAATTTTCATTACTCGATTTTAATTGGATCCTAATTTGTATTCCCTATGGTTCTTACTTTATTGTAAACTTTATATAATAAGCTAAATAGCTCTGTATCTTATTCGGTGTTATATCTTATGCATATATACCTTGACTAAATTAATTTTCTGCCCTCTCCTCTTGTCCTTCTCCATTTATTCGAACTGGATACGTAAGTTCATTTACTATTTTTTACTCCTAAAATTTTCTAATCATCTTTCCTCCTTCATATATTCCTCATCGTCATATATGAATCATATTTTAAAACAATAACATACGCTTTTCATTATAATTTTACTCTCTATCTCTCATAATCCACCAATAACACGGTTTTCTTTTCGCTCACACTAGCTATATAATGGGTTTATAAATCTTTAAAACATGAATCACCCGACTGAATAATTAATTCAAGTAATAATTAAAAAATTATGCAATGTTATAATGTTCCCACAATGAATAAACAGTTTTGGCTTTAACTCAATCTTTTATCTCAGTACAATATAGTAATTTATACTAAGGTATCAATAGTCTCGTTAATTTGGTAAAAATATACACTAGCATTATCGGTAAATAATCTAAGATCCTTTTCCACTTATTAACTTGCTATTTGGAAGCCTACAGATAATTATCACATACATTCATTAATTTAATAATCTAATTATTAAATTATGGTCACTAAGTCCTTAAATTCTCCTCAATCATCTATAACCCTTCCACCCACCAATTAATTTTAGCATCGTTAAGTTTAATATTATAAGTCTAATAGTTAAGTAAGCAATTCCTGTCTTTGATGGGTTTTCAATGGACCGGGCGATGTATAATACTTAGGCTCAAAAATAAGTTTATCTAGATATACAATTATATTATTCTGAACTACTTAATTGATGTATCTGTATTAGACAAGGAATCCTACAATTTATGCCAGGAAAATAATAAATAATACACCCATACTAACATTAATATGCGCTTATACTCACCTTTATATTTATATCTTATATCTTACATCACTGACTCTTTCATTAATTCTTTTATCAATATTCCTGAGTCTAATTCTTGAGCTAATTAACTGGCCTAGAGTAAGGTACATAGAATGCCCCTAATTTCTATAATATATTAGATTTATTGAACATAAGTAGAAATATCTATATCCATAACTGATATCATATATTCATGTATATTAAGTTTTAAAAAAGTCATGGTATTACAATTAATATATATATACTATGAATTGAATATTTGCTTTAATAATATAAAGTAAGGCTAGCCACATAACTCAACGCCACCATAATCATTCCTTTCCTCTATAATCAGCTTGAGTAATGATGTTAAAGATATAAAGTGAATATCCGTCTATAATTTATCAAATATTCCTCGAACATAGGTAGGTAATCACCATTACCTTAATAATTTCACTTTACATTATCACCATGCCTCAGTTATAATGCCAAATAATGTCCAAGATTCTCTCAATTTAGGTATATAAATTAAATATTACAGCTATTTAACTTTTTATTTTAATTTAACTAGTACTACATTATAATTCAAAGCATAATATATATTTATTTACGTAACAAACATATTTACATACATAAGCATCCCTTAGATTAGAGCCTGTTACACTTAGATATTTTTATAAATTTTATAATCTTATTAATTTATTCTTTATTTTTTAATTTTAATTAACTGATTATTATTAATCATCTATTATTAATTATTATTATTAATTATTATTATTATTATTATTATTATTGTTTTTAAATTATTCAAAATTCCTTAATATTATTGCGCTTTATACTACGTTTAATCGATCCAGATTTAAGGCCCATCCAAAACACTGAAATCCGACCCGAGACATTTAGCCGATGACGATGACCGATATGTCGGAATTGTTTTAGAACATTAGAACTATTCAACTACTTGTTGGCCTAGTTAAATGTTTACATTAGGCTATTAAGTATCATCACAGAATATAGCCTCAATCAT
>JABUQX010072566.1:12500-40000 GCA_015478945.1 Trachelipus rathkii
CATGAGCAGCGACACAACTCTAGTTGGGTAAACCAAAAATTTTCTCTATAAACTAAAAAATGTACTATCTTCGCCGCCAGATTATAATAATAACGCCACTAGCAAATTTCAAACTAGATCGATATAAATAATAATTAAAGTATTTTTTATGATTTTTTATATTTTGAGTTGCCAATTATTATTTTTAATGATATGTGTAATATCGGAAAAATAATTTATTATTCATATTCTCGAAAAGAAATTGAAATTTTTTATGGCCTTTATATCTTGACAACGATATGCACATCTTTTATTTCGATAAATTTTCTGTACGCCCAATAAGTTTTGCTACTACTCGACAGAGAAAACTTTTCATAAAATTTATAAATGTTTTTCGCCATAGAACAGCGGAAAAAGCGTTTGGTATACAAAAAATTTATTTATTAAACACAATATGTGTATCTTTCCAGTTTTTCAAGATGCTTTGAAAAATTTCGAATTCAAACAAAGTTATAATATAAAAAACTCTAATATTACGATTTTTCTTTTTTAGTAGTTGCCAACCAAAAAGAAAAAAAAAGAAAAATTCAAATAAATTGATGGCATATAACATTTTACTATTCATTTGATTTTTATTTAGTTGGCCTGGAAACTGTTGGTAAAAATTTTTATTCATTTACATTCTTTATATTTATATAAATTTTGTTGTTATATAACCCAATCAGAGTGTTGTATACCCACTGTCACAGTTCATGACATGTTTAGACTATTTACTAACACAAGAACAACTTTTGTGTTATACATTAGACAGCTGGCTATACTTACAGAGAGGTAATATCACAAATTTGAGGTTATTTCCTAATCAGCCCTTTTGATATGCAACGAGGGTTTGCAGTATCAATTACATGAAAAATGTATGATTCAGCAATAATAAACTATACAAGATAGTACAATTTCTGTCGAAAATTTTTTGAAAGTTTATTATGGAAAATAAATAAAATTAGTGGATTTATCAAGACAAAATAACTTTTTTTCTCATACAGGTGCAATACTATCTGCGTGAGTTCTTTCCATAACACATATGGCGCTAATAGGCCAAGTATTATCAGTGAAATCCGCTGCAAAATCTTTAGTAGTTCGACAGAAACATTCACGTGTTCAAAAATCTGCTCAGACTAAAAACATGTTTAGAATTGCTGATTCATGAATATTTGGGAAGCTATCATTAACAACAAAACTAACACTTGTTTTGCCATCTGCTCGATCACACTCATATTCTGTCGAGACAATCTTTCCCTCTTTCGAACTCGTCCTACATTATGGAATCTTAATGACTACCGCAACAAGAACAAGTTTAACAATAGTGATATGTTACGACCAATCCTTTACGGCGCATGCGTCCCCTTAACTCAATTTATTTTAAGTATCTATATAATACATGCTTTCATACCTTTTCATTATCTATCCAGCCACTCACTGAAGAGCAAATCCAACAATTAGACGCACATGCTTAAGAAGGATTGGATATGGCTAATAAATGGCCAATTTATTTGAAGCCAATATGCAATACTTTGATAAAGTTCAATTAGGTTATTCTTTCATGTTTATGTTACTGCCTACTAAGGTAATATCATGCCAAACGTTATTCAAGCTTGCAAGTGTGGTTAGGCATTCTAGCCTAGTGTAGAGTTTTGCGATGAAACATAGAGCTGGGATCGTTGGAGGCTCTATTACTCAAATTGAAATGGGAGGATCTACAGATAGACGCCCGATCTGCCAAGCTCCAAGCGTCAGGCTGCTATCTTTTGATGAACGGTTCTTTATGTAGCGTAAAGCCAGAAGGGCGCGGACAGACTGGCTGCTTTGGGGTGCGCCTCGGACTGAAGAATTGAAGAAAGGGAGCGAATCATCCAATGGGAATTTAGAGAGAATAGATTATTGGAATATATATAAATTAGAGTTTGAACAATTGGCTGCAATGGCTTAAGAAGCCACATTTAACCTGTCTTTTTCCTGTCAGCTTGGGGAAATAGTTGAGAAACAGTAGACCTACTTTTTGAAATCGTAGTAGTATTGTTCACACACATCATATTCCTTTATATAAGATTTTAGTAATAATCTCGTATACCTGAATCTTGATATCCCTGCACTAGAAGAAAATAGTATAAGCCTGAATTAATTAACGAGGTGGCTATATGACTTAATAAAAATGCGATTGGGATAATATTCTATAGCTTTATGGAAGCCAGATCAACACTGGCTGAAGCATGATAGTGCTAATCCTACTGTAATACGCATCAGGTAAGATATTAAAAAGCGGACAGAGTCCACATCGGTACCAATTCCGAAAAACGCGAGCCATATATAGTAACAAGAAAACAAGTAGTAGATCCATGATATCCTCGACTTTAATTATCGAATTTATACTAGTATTACCCAATTAGTAAGCAAATATACCTTTTTAAAACTTAAAACACATAAGAAACACATATCAAAATGATAGAGGTACAGAGTACAGACAAAGCAAACTAAGAAAGGTTATAGTGATAGTGAACAGTATTTGCCTACTGCAATAATAACATACAAACGAGCTAACTGAAATAAAAAAGAAAATCAACACAATAATACAAAGTAAACAATAGATAAAAAGCTCTTTCGAAGTGACACAGGTAATGGAGCAACAAAAAAAAAAAAACATATAAAACAATAAAGAATAAATAAAAAAAAAAACTAAGATAAGAAAAAAAAAAAAAAGAAAAATAAAAAATAAGAAAGAAGGAATAAAAAAATATAAATAAAACAAAAGCTAAAAAGAGACATTAATATATAAACAATAACAACAAACTATTAAATAAAGACTAAGCAAATAGTCAAAATAAATAATTAGCAATTCATTCTAAAACGGAACTTTTAAAAATTTACTCAATACAATTAAGAAAATAAAAAAAAAACAAAAAGGTAAAACAGTTCTCAAAGAAAACTGACACAGTTGCGTAAAGTGAAATAATAAAAATAAAAGGAAAAGAGAAGAAAACAAAAAAAAAAAAAAAAAAAGTCCCAAAAAAAAAAAAAACAAAAAGAAAAAAAAAAAATAAAAAAGAAAAAAAAAAAAGTCTAAAGAAAAAAAAAAAAACAAAATATCAATAAAAAAACAAAAAAAAAATAGGAAAGAACTATGATAGACGGATCAAACAAAAAAGAAGAAGAAATAATCAAAGAAACATATAAGAAGAAAACAATAAATATAAAAGAAATTAAAAAAAGTAAAAAAAAAAAAAAAGCGAAAAGATAAAAGGACAGAACTAATAAAAGGACAAAAAAAACAACAAAATAAAGACAAAAAAATAGAAAAGAAATAGATAAAAACAAATGAAATAAAAGAAAATAAGAAAAAATAAAAGGAAAATTCTATTAATAATTAAATAGAATTGTTAATAAACAAACGAAAGAAACAATTAACACGCAATAAAACAACATAAGAAAGTTATAATTGATTCATTTTATTTAAATAAACCGAGAACTACCCTTATAAAAAATTCAAAAGGAAAACCTAAAGGATCGAACTTACAAATTAGCGAATGAGGTGAAGATAGAAAAGAGAAATAAACATAAGATTAAGAATGAAATAAAGACGTAGGAAATTAATCTAAAATATATTAAAAGTATTATCTGAAATTAAAATATTATATTGAATAATAAACAAGAAATAGAAAAAATAGAAAAATGGAAATATGAAATAAAATTAAAAAAAACGAAACAGAAAAAAAGGGGATGAGGTGGAGCACGGGAGGGGAAAAAACCAAAGAGGTAATAAAAAATAGTACTATATATAAATATACGACATTTTTAATAGTACCTCAAACAGAATAAATAAAAATATTAATTAGAATTTCGAGGAACTTATAGCTGGAATTACTAATCCTCTAAGGACCAACCAATTTTCTATCTTTAACCATCAAGCAACTCCTATTCTCCATAGAAATTTAGATGAAGGACAAAACGAAACTCATTTAATCGTTTCAAGAAATTACAAAACCTATTTGTCTTTGCGAGTGAAATGTTAGTGCGTACAAAAATATTTAATATATATTAGATAAGAAATTTAAGTAGTGTTATCTCCGGTGGGTTATGTGGATAGTCCAGTGAATGTTGATGGGTATGATAGGAAGAAGAATTTTCATTATGTTTTTTAGATATGTGGTACTTGTCGTTCAATTAGTGTTTATCATGATAGACCTGGCGGGTAGAGGATAAACCAAGGCCTAATTCTCCCAGGCTTCCTAGTAGCAAACCACGCAATTTCCCGATTCTACTTTTTGTCTATACTGACTGCATAAAGATTGCGGATTTGGCTCAATTTGTTATATGCGAATTCACTTTTATTTAGTTTTTTAGCAATATCATATTTTTATCTATGTAATGTAGCCTTTATTAAGCTATAATTCTATTACCCAGGATATCGGGTTCAAGCTACAGCCCATCTTGTCAGCAACTGCAATAACGCTCACTCTCGTGTTTATAAACAAAAGAAGTTTGTAGATCACAACATACACAAAGAGTTAATAATAATATAAATAATATAATACCTATATATATATTATAGTATTAGTATATTATTTATGTTAAGTTAGAGAAACACTGTATAGTAATTCTCTATATAAGTAATATTTAAGTATATATTTTTTAGGTCAGTATAAAGATAAGGTTAATATATTTATTTTATATATCCCTATAACATTTATACTTAGTTAGTAGTATATCTATACTGTTTTTGAGTACCTATCTACTAGCATATATACTCACAATATATAGGTTATATATATACCTACTTGGTTACACATATACTATAATATATTATATATACTATGTTTCAGGATATATAATCGAAAGAGTGGTTGTTGCTGTCAAGAACCTTCTTGCAGAAGGCTAACCCATTCATGGAGTTCTAAATAATCGATTGCAGTTTAAAGTATATAAATCTGAGGTCTACAGAGCAAAGTGAAAGTAAAAGAGCTGCACATCCCTAGGTCCTGGGTAATCTAATACAATCACAATAAACATAACAATTGGCTCATCCAAAATCGATAGTGCTATGAAAAAAACATAGATGATATAATGTAGATGGATAGAAACATCAGTAAAGAGAGATAGATTAGGTGACTAGATTATATTTTGTGAATCTTTGAACATAAGAGAATATTATGGCGCTAGTATGCCTACTTAGAAGTTCCAAGGTGCTTTAACATAGCGAATACATAGCAACGCATTGTTCACTGAGAAGATCACCGCCCTCGATTGAAGACGACGATTACTTGCAAAACCTCTGCCTGAAAAGGTTTTGCTTATGTGCCCGTTTCATCTACAGCCCAGGGAACCTACGGCTTGCTTTTACTCTACCCGCCTTGAGGGGCTGGGCATATCGATAATCGCGCGGCGTAGTGGCAGACTCATCTTATTTCGATCCAAGAGTGCTTCTTTTCCCAAGGACTTTCTTCTATGCAGCTCATGTTCTCGTTGAATAATAGACTACCAACTAACATGAGAAAAATGGCACACCGGGCTTCCAACTAAAGTTTACATTCACTTCACTCATCAGGCGACCTTTCCTCCATGCTAGTCGGTAGAAGCGCAGAATCTCACTGATCAGCGTCCACAACTCCAGCATCGTCCTCGACGGCTCAGCTGCTCTCTCAGGCAAATCTTCTTCTATAACCTAGCGCTTCACGTTAGTTACCACTTATCTCTCATTTCCCCTCGTCATTTAACACACCGGTTCCTTCTCTCTACTCTGCTCTCTTCCTCCCTTCTCCTTCCTCTCTCTTAATCCAATATTCTCTCCTCAAATACATCTCACAATTCTCCACCATTGGGCCCCAAATTATCACGTACAAATCAAGCTCAATAAACCTTGCTGTCTCTCTTCTAACTATGAAGCATACAGCACCTAAAGATAAGTTGAGAGCGACACAAAGCTAACTAAGACTCAGGCAGCGCATGGACAGCCGATCGGTAAGTTCTCCGTTAAACGAAAAAGCCATATTCGCCGCCCTAAGGAGCTGCACAAGAGCTTCTTTGCCTATTCGCAGCTCACGCGTGGGCCAGTCAGTTACTTGACGAGTAATCACATTGCATTAGATTATCGAGAATTGCCACGGCCAAAGACGTAGACATGCGCAGCACAAACAACTCTGAGACCTTTTGTACCATTTTATTGGCGGTATTTGGACTAACCGACTACTGTACACCCAGTACTCCCTGCAGTGCTAAAGGCACGATACGTTAATCCAAATGCGCGCCGGCCATCGAATATGCTCCCTCGCTCGATTGTCTAGTAGGACTGGGATGGATCGCAAGGATTCAGATTGTGAGCGGTTGATCGCGCGAGTCGAGCAACGCAGGCGTAAGATAGCGAGTGGACGAGGTAGAAGAATCGCTGAAGCCCGGAGTGGAGGAGGCAGATGACGATGACCGGCCGGGTTGAGTCGAGCCGTCGTTGTGTGCGCAGGGAAGAGGAGGAGGAGAAAGGAATCTAGGATCATCGGAAAGGACGAGGCAGGAGGGTGAAGAGGAGAAGAGACTGCGGAGGAGAGGAGGGAAGTTAACAAAACTAGTGACAGGAGAGATCAAGAAACACACACAGCGTAAGCGTCAGGTAGAGGAATAGCCAAGAGTTGATTGGCCTTCGAAGAAAGCAGGCTTAAGGCGGCGATCGAAACGACTTCTGTGTGGACGCTGGATCGTGAAGAATTTCTAATTCGAAAAGGTCCATCGTACATAGGTTGGAGAGCGGTGCGGTGGAAGTCATGTCGAACGAAGAAGTGCAGGAAGAAAGGTCCTTAGGGATAAAGGAATGCACCTTGTGTGGACGAAAGAGTTGGTCTCCACGAAGAAGCACAGCGCCTCAAGCGGAAGAAAGCAAACGGGTCGCGTAGAAGGAGGAGAACTGGTGAGGAAGATAGTCACCAAGGAAGACGAAGAGGGAGAACCATACACTAATCTAGCAAGGCCGTACATGCAGAGTCCTCTTTACATGCCGAATGGGTAGGGGGCGATTGCCAAGCAGTCCGAAAGGAGAGCGTCAGTGTCCGAGTTTTTCGGGAGGTGGGCGGAGCATAGAGCAGAACCTTAGGCAACGGTGATAACGTCAATCAATGCCGGTCGCGGGGTTGATGAAAAGAAGCGTGTGAAATCCTCTTCTCGTGAACAAGATTCAACTATAACTCCTAATAGAAGGATCAAGGTCTAGTCTTGGTCGTCTAGTGTGCTCAGGAAGCGCGTCACACCATATGCGCGATAATTCTGTCAATGTGCGAAGATCGCTTGCATTTGAAATTACCCCGCGTTGCGTATCAGAGAGATGGGAAGCCTCGGTCAACGTTGTGTAACGCCGATTTATGCACTAAATGTATTTTACCGGCGGGAGGGAGGCAGAGGTCCAACGATATCGATGTGTACACGTTCAAAGCGAGCACCAGTGGGAAGAAAGTGCCTAGCGGGGACCTGGTGTAGACGGTGGCCTGAGAAGTGCCTGAGGGAGAACATGCGCACACGAGTGCTATCGTTGCGCATTCATCCGCCACTACCAAACGGGTCAAGACAAGCCAGTTTGCCGTGAAGTCGCCAATGCCAGGGTGGGAAAGCGAGTCGTAAAGATAAGACAGCTTACAGGAGATGCAGGTACAAAAGGTCGAAAAGAGTCCTGAGACATCGCACAGAAGTTTCTTCGAGGAATGTTGTTGAGCACTCCAGCTGAGAGCCATTGGAGCAATGGGATCTATGAAAAATGGTGGGTCTAATTAAAGATTCGATGAGAAAACTAAAAGAGGAAAAACTTACCAAGGAAGTATGTTTAAAGTTGTCATTAGCTGCCAAAAACAGTTTAATGATGAAAGGTGAATTTTGCTAAAAGCCAATTATTATTTGGAACAAATATAGGCATTCCTAAGGTGATAAACAACAACAGACCAAGCTTAGAAAGAGGAAACAAAGTAAGGTTTAAATAATGGAGAATTTGATAGCCATGCATAAGGCGAGAGAGATTCACGTAAAACAAGAGTCCAGCTAAATAATGAGAAGGGCCTTAATAGAAAATGTGAGGGATCATAAAGTTGAGGAAGCGGTAATTGGAGAGGAAGTTTATTATAAAAGGGAGAATGAAAAAGAATGGAGGTCCAGCAAGAATCATTGGAATATTCACCAAAATTAGTGGTAAAATATGGAGGCTCTCTGAGAGGTAAATAGAATAAATATTACGGGAATTAGAAGAAAACCGGAAAAGAGGAACAAAGAAGAAAGCCAAAATGAGAGAGAAGAAGAAAGGTAAAAGAAGTTTGAGTAGAAACAGAAAAAGAAGAAAGACCAAGAGGAAGAGGAAATGATAGATGTAAAAATAATAGTAAGATCAGGAAATGCTACAATCAAGATTTGAAATGTCACAATGTAGAGAATTTAGACTGGTTTTAAGGAATGGGAAAGCATTACTCATACACCTGATGAGGAGGAGGTATTTTTAGCTAATTTTGAAGACAAAAGGATATTAGAAGCAAAAATAAAAGAGTTGGAAAACTGGATTGAAAATGAGGCTGTATGAGACTATTAATAGAGGTCAAAAAGTATTAAGCATCACACATGGATGAAATCTATAATTTTCTAATGGATGTTCTAATTTTAGTAACGTACAATTTGCCCAGATTAAATTTAAAATAAATGACTAATTATGTAAGGTACTACGAAAGGGAAACTATATGTATCAATGAAAATAAACAAATTAATTAAAATAGGTCTTCTTGTAAAACTGTTATGAAAAAATGAAAACTTGTTTTTAACTTCCCGCTTATGTTCGCTTTATTGAATTTAATTACCCAAACTCAACTATTCTTTTTTTTGGTTTCTTTTATTTTAACTGGTTGAATAAGATATCATACAAACGTTGTGAATAGGTAAAATTTTTTGTTTTTTTGGGTGCCTGTCTTTTAAATCGTATTGAAGTTGCTTCTTATGGTAATTTGATGTTTCTGTTTGTAAGCAAGTTTATTCTAATAAAACATATACAGGAAAGTTTAATGGGTTTCTGTTAATAATTGTCAAGAATGGTTTAACTAATAGTGTACGTTAATAGTGAGGAACAATACGATATTTCAAGAATCATATAAATTAAGTTCAAATATAATATTACGTTATGGATTACATTAATTCATCGTGAACAACATTTGAGATAACCAAATGATTTCAGTGAGAAAATTTCTTAATTATTCGCTGAGATGTGTTGCAGAAGTCTGGAGTAGCCGTTTTGAGTGATCACTCGGGGGGAGATGACTTTCTGTTACTTTCGTATTGTCGTTGGGCAGTCTGTGCTGCAAAGGGTTCAAGGTTTCTGCATTGTGATTTTGCTATATTGTGTTATTTGTAATTTACTCGATAGTGTGCAAGAATGGAAGTATTACAAAACCTATGATTAATTTTTGGCCATAGAATAAAATTTTAATATACAGGATTTGTTACCCATCAGTGGACAGTTTCTTTGATAATATCAAATGATGTATTATGTAAACGAGAGTATATGATTTAGTTTTAATAGGTTGTTCGAAAAATATTTGTCAGTAATATATACATTATTGATCACTATGAGTCAGGAGGTGTTCTAAGAGTGCATAAATCATGTTACATTCGCTGAGAAACACGTGGTTTATGCGACCAACATAAAAACAAATGTTATTTTAGTTATATTATTTAGTATATTCACTTAGCTAGCATTAGAAATTTTTAAAGGTTAAGGAGGGTGGATTGTTATTATGTGAATTAACTATACTTTGTTTTATGCTGTTTGGAGTTTCTTTACAGTCTCTTCGGTGATATATAGTATAAAAAAAAAAAATTTATTTACCCCAGTTAGGGGGCTCGAGCCGACGGGGAGAGGGGGGACGAAGTCCTTCCCGTTTTGTGGGCCATAGGCTCTGGTGTCCGGAGCAGAAGATTGACGCGCGGTCGAACTTCCATTTCTACCATTCTTGTTCTATTGCGTATGTATCGTAGGTATTTGCTTTCACCTTTAGATGGTTAAAAAGAGCTTAAAATAGGTAATGTAGAAATGTTTTTACTTTTCCCATCAGTGTTACCAGACTTTGGTTGTAAGTTATCATTACTGTCTGTTACCCATTCGCTCGAGGCCTCCCATAAATGAGTGAGGTAGATAGATAAGAATTTTAAAATGCATGTTCTCGGAGAAAAAAAAAATGCAAAAAAAAAAAAAAATAGAGAGGATTAACAAGTATTAATTAAACTAATAGTGCCTGCCTCCTGATAATAAATTGTTCCTCTATACCCATATAGATTAAAATTATTGTTTTCATCTGTGTGGTGGGCTGCCTTCTTCTTTACTTTTTAACATACGACTGTTAACACCACAGACCATATTATGATAAAATGTAAGTAAACTTTATATATAGTTAATATATAGTATAATATTAATATTATTACTGTTGTTATTTATATCATATGATTAAAAATTATTATATTGTTTTAGTTCTAAGATATCAATTCTTAAAAATTATTGTACATGATCTATACGCGTAAACACATTTTCTATTTGTCATGTGGGATTCATATATTTAGAGATAAGGCTTTATACTTTATATTTATTATGTTATATATTATTATATTATAATAAAAGATATAATATTATTTACATAATATATTTTAAATCAGTTATATATATGATAATTAATAACTAAATGTTATAGTATGTGAAAATTATTTTGAATTTTGTAAACGTTGGATATACTACTGTAGACAGCTATGCGGTATAGTTAATAAAATTATATATATATATATGAAAAAGTTTAATTTGTTGGTGAAAACATGTAAAACTAATTATCTATGATCTAGGATACTTTTATATATTTAAACATTTTCCTGCTGTAATGCCAAAAGCTATCATTTTTATCTTGGTGCCTTCCAACCTCTGTGGAAGATTAAGAGGTATTCGCCTTTGTGCAAAACCTTTCGGTGATTGATGATTCTGTTTATGTTAATTAGTTTATTTAATTTTGAATTTATTTTTGGATAGTTTAGAATTATGGGAGCTGTAAGACATCCTCTTGTCTCAAAAGAAATTATTTTAGAAGATACCCAGGTGTAACCGTTTTATTTAATAATCACTTGCTTATTCTATAATTTTTTAAATTGTGTGTCAGGTTTGTCATTTATGTAGAAAGTTTCTCGATATATTCTCTCCCACAGAACAAGCTATGATTACAACATGTTTTATGTCTACCACATAAATTGTTACCTAAAACTGGTTTTCTCTTCTCAGGCTCAAAATTCAGTTTATCCTAACACAGTTATTTATCCCGATAGTAATGTGAACCATTGTTTCTTTTTGTATGCTGGAAATAAATACTTCTTGTTGTAGTTCTCGGCTCTGGAAGAACAAAAATAATAGTATATTGTAAGGGGAAGTAAAAGTATTCTTTAGGGAACTGTTGCCTTCAAGAAGAGTTTTTCTTTCCCCCGAAAATTATCATTATCTCCTTTCGTTCGTACTTTGAACTTGCTTCTTGTTGACTAGGTTGAAAAATTAATTTACGACTCCTGCAATTTTATTTCTCTCCGTCCTAAATTATTATAAAAAAATAATTATACATATTTAGAGATCCTATGATCTGTTTTTACGACCATCCCGCAGTTCTTTATATTTAATAAATTTTTTTATAGCCTTTATTTTATTCTAAATAATATTTTAGCGTACTTATTATAGATTACCAACAAATCGAAATATTTCATCACAGAGTGTAACGGAACATTGATGTTTCAAAAGTTAAGTGTACATGTTATGAAAGTAATTTTAAGAAGAAGTCATTGAGTGATTTTTTGGTTTGCATGAGAATTATATTTGTGTTGTTAGAGATAATTGAAATGATCTTCACGAAAAGTAACGACACTTACCTCTAGATAAAAATCCAATTACATTAAAGAATTCAGCCGCTTTATGATGAAAGTTTATATAGCGACATAAGATATAACAAATAAAAATTAATGATAAAAAAAAAAAATAAAATAAAAAAAAAAACAAAAATCATGTTTTCAAAAAAATAAAAATATGTTTCAGAAATAAAGGATAAATTAATATATAATGCAGAAATAAACTCATGATTTACAATAATTTTAAAATCTAAAATAAAGCCTTAAATACGAATAAATTGATAAAAATAAATTAAAATTTACTAAAAAATAATTTTTTTTGTATATAATTTATAAAACAAAAAAAATTTTTAGGGGCTCGAGCGACGGAGGTGACAGAGGGGGGACGTTTTCATACCCCGAGGGAGGGCGAGAACCCCCGCGGAACACCCTATAATTATAACCAAACCTTAAATATTTTTTTCTACGAAGAGAAATATACTAACCCCACTCGTACACTCACGGGCAAGCCCCCCCTAACTTTAATGAAAGCATGAGAGAAAAAACCTGGATGATTGAGCTTTAAAAAACTGACGTTTTCAGGCCAAGCGATATTTTTCTTTTTTGGACGTGGGATGCCATAGTGGTAGAGGGCATTCCGGTGTTAACTGTTTCACATCTTCACAAGCCATTACCATTATCCCTCAAGGTGGTTTGAATCCCCGCTGTAACTCGAATCGGAAGCACCTAGGAAATGCTTCAGCACCGGTGCAGCTGTTTCAACTCCTTACTCCTTCTGAGTCAGGACTCCTTGACTCACTTTCATAATTCAATTATCTTTCTCACTTTCTTTATTCATACTTATTTATTATTTTCCTTATTATTCTTTCAATTCCCATGACACGGGACTTTTTGTTAATACTTTCTTGATTTATATATTATTATTTTGCCATATTTTTCATAGTCATTGGACACTTACTCATACTATCTTTATTGAATGGATATTATGGTATTATTATTATGAGGCCTAATTATATATTATTATTATTTTATTATTATTATATTATATGATTATAGTATTATTATTGGTCCATATGTATTATTACACTCATATTATTATACGCGGACTATTATTATTAATTATATTATATTATTATTATTATTATTATACCTATATTCAATATATTATTATTATTTATATTATTTCGAAATTATCTATTATTCACAGGTTGTTATCTCTCTTATTATGAATTATATTTTATATATTATTATATTATATTATATTATATAATATTATTATATTATTATTATTTATTTATTATTATTATATATTATTATTATTATTCATTCGCTCTATTTACTTATTATTATTTATAAAAAACATTTAACTTCATTAATATATAATGATTAACATGCGGATTATTATATTTATATTATTTATATTGATTATATAATATTTACGATTAAATAATTATTATTATTTTTATTATTAATTTATTAAATTAGTATTTATTATTATATATTATAATAATTTTATACTCATATTATAATAAATATAGTATATATAGTCTACACAAAATTATACTATACTATTAATAATATATATATATATATAATATAATCATATATACATATATATAATATATAACGCTATTAAGTTAGCTATCCATGGCATACTACAATATTATTAGCAGAGATCCATAAACTTATACACTCATAGTAGATAATATCATATTATATATTTCAACATATATATATTAATTATTATCAAATGTATTTCTATAGAAATTCATAAAATTATATTACTTAGAATATATATCCATCATGCCAACTCAATATAAATCTTCAGCCAATTAAATTAACTAGAAATACACTTCGTATAAATTTTTTAATAAGTTATAGGGATAATTATTGTAGGTATAATTAATATAATAGGTTATCTTAACAACACCCTCCTATCGGTATAGGACTCACTACGAATATATAGTGAGGATTACGTATAAACTATATCTCATGGTCTTTTTAGTATCTGAATTCTTTAGTAGTAGCTGTGACGAGTCATAAACGATGGTAGTTCCTCCGAAAACTTTCTAAATTTACCATCGACACAGTCTTTCGAGGATTAAATTTTTCAGAGGAGTATTGGGTTTACCTTACAAAGCGAATTACTAATTTAAGACTAACCCTAAACACGAAGTTGATTCAAGAACGGTTATAAAGCTAGTTATATTTAATATAAAAATTTCCAAAAGAAACTAATTTTTTATGTTTCTTTTATTTATTTTTAAGGCGAGAGTTAAATTATAAGCTCTTTACATTAAAAGCTGAGGTAATATAATAATTAACAATATAAATTATATATTTTATTATTATTATTATTATTAATGATTAAATTATTATTATTATTTAAATAATAATATAATAATATAAATATAATTTAATTATATAAAAAATTATTAAATTTAATTATAATTATATAATAATTAATATTATATAATTGGATAGAATATGTTATAATATTATATTAATTAAATTTAAATTAATAATATAATATTATAACTATCTCTATAAAAGTGTATCATTAAAAAGATGGATTATTATTATATTAAATTACGGAGTGGCGTTATATCGTATTTCATTTACTGAGTCTCAATGGTATAACAATGATTTCTTCAGTTTATCATACGGTGAATGAGAGTTGAAAATGTGTAGTTGTCTTTTTCTTTGTAGTCATTATATTATATTATTATTATTTTATTATATTATATATTATTATTATTATTATAGGTAGGTTAGGTTAGGGTTAGATTAGATTAGATTAGTTAAGTTAAGGTTAGTAGGTAGGTTGAATTATGGCTTCAAGGTGCTAAGCGACCTAATACGCGCTAACCTTAACATCAGACGGACCGTGACACCATGGAACCGCAACCATAGAGCTAATTTAAAACTTTAATTAACCAAACACCTCAGAAGTTGAAATCTTACCCTACTCTAGAGAGATGGATCCATCAATTTTCGACCCTAACCTTCGATACCTAAACCTCATTAATTATCCAATAATAGATGTTTGTGCCTTAACCTATTTGGATAGTACCTAACCTAACCTGCGAACAATACATAATAATTAAAATAATTAATTAATAAGATATACTAATTAATTTGAAGTCTTAATCAAGGATCAAAACTCCAGAATAATCCAGTAATAAAAGGTCATGTATAATAATATGACAATTCCTCAAAAATTAGGTGAGTGTAACGTTGAGTCGCAAAACACAAAATAAATCATGCTTATAGAGTTTAGATGACCAATATATAAATACTCACAAATACCGACTATCTGGAATTAAGCAGCCTACAAGTTAATGCAGTAAAAAGAATACATGCATAAATAATACGTGAAATATCCATACAAATCAATCGGAGTGAGAGGAAAATATGTGAATAATCAATAATTTTAACGCCAACAATCCAATTAATAATTAATTATAATTATAACTAAATAATAATAATAATACATAATAATCAATTATACAAGAAGTAAATCTATATGTAAAAATTTAATTACAAACAAGAATAATAAGAATAAACTAAACAGTAACATTAATAATAAAATAAATGCAATAATAATAATAATACACATTAATATGAAGTTAATATAATAATTAATATATATTCAATAATTATAAATAATAAAGCAAATATAAATTCTTAATAAAAAAAAAAATCATTTTGAATAGATTTTAATGTCATTATTTTAGATAATAAAATAAAGATGTTAATTTTTCACGGTTGTGATATCTAAATAAAAGTGTAATAATAATAATAATAAATAATAATAATTAATAAATATGGAATGTAATAAGTGTCTCCGAATTCAAACGAGTAATAAATCAATAAATTACTAACATAATTCAAGTAATATTAACCTTTAAGATAGAATTATCGATTCAGACATTTTTAAACAGCTAATATTTCGGAAAGGTAACGTTATATTATATCAATAAAAACATCTAAAAAATTGACATATACAGAAATGTATGGAGAAATAATAAGCAAAAAAACTAACAACTTAGATCACAGATCAACAGATAGAATATATCCTCATTTGCAAGTGAGACAAATAGTGACGTAAAGATATAAACATCGAAGACTGAAAGATTTAAACAAATATATAATACAAAATTCTGAATTTACTTCCGTATATTCTAGGTAACCAATTGAATGAAATTAGGTAAGATGGAAAGCAAAACAAAAAAGTAAATAGCAAGTTAAAACGGTAAAGTATGATATATATAGAACAAAACTAATCAAGTCACAATTATCTCTACCCGAAACAAAGAAAATAGAACCTCTGGGGTTTCAATAACCTACACCCGGCCGTAAAACAAACCTCGTCTAAATTCAGCATCGGCAAGGCAAGAGCACTACAGGCAAACACAATAACATAAAAATGCCTTCATTGGGCACCCACAGAATGCTTGGTGGACATTCGAGAGTCATCTCCCCCGGAGCATCTGTCGTTGTATTCCTATAGAAAAGACGGAGAGTGCACTACGTCACGTTCGCCAGAGGTATTAGGATCATTGGAGTTTGAAAAGTAGGGGATTCTTTATTAGTCTCTAGCTTTTAAAAATCTACAGTATGTACAAAACATAAAAACTTATTAGAATAACAAATGATCTTATAGATCTAAGAATTATTCTCATATTATATTAAAGAAAACTTACTACTAAATGCGATAGGGATTAATAAATATTTCCCGAAACTCGCTATAATATTGATTATACCTATCTATTATCTATGAGGCCTCTTAGCAACCCTTTTAGATATTAGATATGTGAAAAACAAATGTTTTGGTGTTTTATAATACAATTAAACGTAACGAAGTAAATATATGTTAGGTTACATTTTTAATAGGAGAATTTAGACCCTTTAGTATTGAAAAGAAAAACCATGTATGAAAAGGATTTCTTTTTTGAGGAGGGTAAAAATTTACAACGGATTACTGTTTATCAAAGATGTTTTGGTGTTTTATAATCAATATAATGTTACGTAAAGTATTAATATATAAAATATATATGTTGATTATACCCACACTACGGATATATATTAATAATACCATCTACATAGGTAGTCTATATATATATGAGTACACTATAAAGAACAATAAATCTCTATCGTTTTACAAAGTAACGTATAATTTAAGTTTAGTAGCAACTCTAGTAAGGCAAAATAGAGGGTGAGATGAGTTAAGATTTGAAATATGTATTGATATGCCAAGAATTAAAATCGGATGAGAGATTTGATATAATTCTTAAATTCGAGACTATTTAAGGAGCAATCAAGGTTGAAAATCCTAGGTGTAGTTTGAAAGGATATGACAAAGAGCATGTAGTAAACTACGGAGATTTAAGTGGCGTTGAAGATATAAGATAATGGTAATAAAATTGTAGAGGGAATAGTATATACATAGACAGACACCAATGAAATTTTGATAAGGAATAAGTGGAAGTGGCCAAATATGCCCGACAAAACACAAAAATAAAAACAGCACATTGAAGAGTATATATAAGGCTTATGAAAATAGCTCTCTCATGTCCATCCATTAAAAAGCCAAATGTTGGTCAATAGCATAATTAAGCGACACTCAGGATACAATGAGAGAAATTACTTAAACCTTTATCCGTCTCAATAAATTTGATCAGAAAGTAGCTAAAAACCACACACGACAATACAGCACCGAGCGTATGAGGTCCAGATATATAGAGGCCTCTGGTCAGCACCTACTTATGTGAGTCGAGTTACTTCCTCGTTCCCAACATCATCACTGATAGTTACAACTCACCCACCGTGCATCCATTCCTACCGTTAGATGCAGAGGAGTTGCATAAATGGTAGGTTGAAAGTTAGAGGAAAGTATGTCACCCAGTTTAATCCATTCGAACTTTTCTTCGACAAAACCATACTGATGAATGGCTTGAACAGTATATTTTGTATATATTGGAGATAGAGACTCAGCAGGGTTATCGAACTCCAACCAAATAGATGTGTAGTTAAGAAGGAAAGTGCATTCAGTCAAGATTGTCTGCCAGAAATGTTATGGCCATTACAGTCAACAAGTAAGGAGTTTGCGACACTGTATTCACGCTTAAATATTTAAGAGAGACATAACTCGCGGACGCGACGATACCACCTGAATGACGTAACGACGCGCTGGCTCAAAAGCAGGGGACTCGATAGTATCCGCACCCCCTGATCCACCGGAGACGATTGAGAGAACCCCGGTACTTTCCGACCATCTATTTGGCCTCCCGGGGTTCAATTCCTCATCGCGTTACCTAGGATCTCAGTATAGTGAGAATATTTATAAAAAAAAAAATAAGAGGAAGATATATATCCTTTCACTCTTTCCCCTAACACTTTTATAAATGAGGGCTTATATGTACTCTGGTCTCCGACCGAGGTCTCAGACTGCTCTCCTGTATCCTCTCATAAAACAATAAAACAATTGAGTCAGGAAGAAATTAACATAGCTGTGTATTATTATAATGAGATAACTACTTTCCCAGAACCGAGAGTATGGATAAAATGAGTCAAAAATATAAAAAGATATAAAAAGTATTGAGAAGTTTCAAAAGAACCCCTCATGAGACAATTTTCCCTGCGGATTGTGATCCGAAAATAAAATGGTTGGTGCACTGCTAGGTGTTGGCCGCTTCACTAGACAAGTGCACCAACTCTCCTACGCTACAAAGTCTACTATTAGGGGACCACCCGGACCGCGAATCTCTTCAACTATCACTGAATCCAAACATAGAATTCCTGACATTTTACATATAATCTTTCAGAAATTTATTCTATAGCTAATTACTATCGACCTTTTTATTTGCAGAATAATTACAACAGGAATCCGGACATGGGTATAATGAGTACCTGATAGGAGATAAGAAGGTAATTTGGAGTATAGGAAGGTAGATAGCCGATAATATCGTATCCAGGTGGTTATATTTATTAGTAATTGATAAAAAAGTAAAGACCAATTAAGAGGATTAAGCTGTTTCAATGTAATTAAGGATAGTGACTGCAGAATACCTGATATAGATCATAGAGAAATATATTATTGAAGGAGGTAATACTTAGAAATTTACAATAAATATTATATTAGAGATTTTGGAGCCGCCTTATTCACAGTGATCCTAGTATAAAATATTATTATATCTACTATAGGAAAATACCAAGCATAATATTTCTGGTAATGAATCTTTGCATAAAGTTTGAAACATTATTGACCATCTACTAAAACTAATAAACATGACAAATATAGATTATTAATTGCAAAAATAATTAATTGTCAAATATTTTACTTTTGCTTTAAATATAACAAAGTTAAAAAAAAAAAGAGGGTAAAATTCAGGAAAAACTTATTAAAACATTCCATTTCAAGTATTCAAGATATCGTTAGGTGTAAAATAAAATAAATAGAAAGTATAAAAATCACAAAAAGATCTATTTTAGTCTTAACATTTAGTTTAACTTTATAGAAACAAAACAGCAATTACAATTAGGAAATATCATTATTCCTTAAAATTTCGGTAATATAAAAGGATACGGATCAGTAGTAAGGGTTTGAAATGAGGCTTGACAAGCCTGCGCCCTAGGGTGAGTACTATTAAGTCGATGCAGGTACAACAAGAGAACAAGTTCAAGAGTAATCACTTCTACCTCTCCCAAAATATCATCTGCAAAGTATGGTAAAAAATAAAAATGATAAAATCTGCATATAATCAACAAACAGATTAATACTACAAGCAATGTACAATAGGCAAGATCTAAAAGCATCGATATACATCTTTTATTTTCGATTTGTGGGGGGAAAAAAAATTCAATATTTTTTTCACCAATATGTATCAATACTTTTTTCCGATATCAATTTTTTTTATTTTGCCATATAAAACCGTTTTTATATATATATATATATATATAATTATATATATCATACTAATATACTACTATATATATATCATATATATATATATATATATTACATATATATATATATATAATTAATTATAATAAATTATATAATATATATAATATATATACCCACCCTACTATTTATATAATATATATATATATATATATATTATATATATATATATATTATATATTATATATATATATATATATATATTATATATATATATATATATATATATATATAATATATATATATATATATTATTATATATATATATCACAGTATATATATATATAATATATATATATATATATATATATTTTTTTTTTTTTATATAATATATTTTTTTAATATATATATATATATATATATTATATATATATATATATATATATATATATATATATATAATTTGATATGGGTCGGTTCCTAGGGAACCTCAATTTTAATATGAAGAGGATGACCAAAGCAGGAAAAAAAGTCAAAGTTTTATTAATTCAACGTTTCAAGCCACACCATGGCTCATCATCAGGATACTGAAATGAACATGCAAAATAATATTGAAATAGAGATTTAAAATAAAAATAAACATAAAAAGAAATAACTATGAAAATGGGAAATAAAAATAAAAATAAAAATAAAGTAATTAGAGTGACTACCAAGGTAACAAACTGTAAGTAAAATTATTAACAAAGTATGCTTGAAAATGGTTAAAGTTAGGGTTGGAAATTTAAATTTAGTTAAGACAGTAGTAATAATGGGATTAGGGGGGATTGGGGGCAACACAATGAAAAAAATCAATAATGACAATGATGATAAAAATAAGCAGAATAAAACCAATAATAATAATAATAATAGTAAATATAAAAATAGTAAATAACAATAATAAAATAATAATAAAATAATAATAATAATAATATATAATTAATGAGAGTATATGTACTTAGATAACTTGAATTAATAGATAATCAAAACTAGACTACTCCAATAATAATAATAATAATAATAAATAATAATAATAATAATAATAATAATAATAATAATAATAATAATAATAATAATAATAATATTGTCATTATTGATTCCTTTTCATTGTGTTCCCCCCCCCCTAATCCCACTATTACTAGTCTTAACTAAATTTAATTTCAGACCCTAACTTTAACAGTTTTCAAGCATACTTTGTTAATAATTTTACTTACAGTTTGTTACCTTGCTATTCACTCTCATTACTTTATTTTTATTTTTATTTCCCATTTTCCTTGTTATTTCTATTTTTATGTTTATTTTTATTTTAAATCTTATTCAATATTGATTATGCATGTGTCATTTAAGTATCCTGATGATGAGCCATGGTGTGGCTCGAAACGTTGAATTAATAAAACTTTGACTTTTTTTCCTCCTTTGGTCATCCTCTTCATAATTTATATATATATATATATATATATATATATTATATATATATATATATATATTATATAATATATATATATAAATATATTAATATATATATATATAATATATATATATATATATATATATATTTATATTATATATATTATATATAGGTATATATATAAATATATATTATTGATGCAGCAGATGTCATTTTTTGTTCATCCGTGGATGCGGATGTTTGATTTTAATATCCGCGGATGCAGATGTTTAATATATATATATATATATATATATATATATATATATAATATATATATTATATTATATCCCCCCGATATCTATATAATATATATTATACTCCACCCACATACACTTACCAATACTATATCACTATATATATATTTCCCACCCACTCCCTCCACTACTAATATTATACCATATATTTCATATTTATATAAAATTATATAATATATAGTATATATATATAAATATAGAGTATATATATATATATATATATTAGTATATAAGGTGATTATAATATATATATATATAGGTTTCGATGAGCGTCGCCTGCGTGTGGCGAAACTGCCGCCGGCCAAGCTCCCGGAGAGGAACTCTTCAAGACGAAGTCACTTCTACTCCGGGGGGGAAGCTACAAGAACGCTCAACATCCCCCCCTCCACCAGGAGGGACATTGACGACAGGATCCGGACGGGCGCCGGGTCAACAGGTCGGAGATATCTTTGTTTTTCTAACACCTTTTTCTTACTTCTTTAACAACATCTCCAATCTATCTTTTCTGGCTTGTTTCTTCTTTCTTGGTGATGAGACTACTTCTTCTTCGGTCGGGTGACGTCGAGAAAAACCCAGGTCCCCATAGATTTTTTTGCCCTATATGCCAACTAATAGTAGGACTAAAGCATCCAATGCAAAAGCTGTCTCGGGTGGGTTCACCTGACCTGCTCCCCATTTCACATTCTCCCAGAGGTAACACAGGCTACATTTTGCGCAAATATGCAAACCTCCACTAGTATTCAATAACACCCACCTCCCAAAACTAACCCCAAACTCTCAATATATACAATTAAATATCATGGCTAACAAGTAAAGTCTTATAGAACTCAGCACTTCCTAAAAAACATAATACCATAAATAGCCATCAATTCAAGAAGCCTTCCTCCCCTCCCCCCCCCCTCTGCCTCTCCCAAATACCCTCTCCCACATTTTAACGGTTAGACGCTTATCTACTCCCTCCCACACCCAACATCCCTCCTAACACTGATCAGAACACATTACTTACCACAACCAACCCCCGACAACCTCACGCTTTACCAAACGCACTAATAAAATCCAAATCCTGTTCCATCCTCCTGAACATAAGACCACCTATAATATCTTCAATCTCTATATTCGCCATCCCACTTCCCACCCCACCAAATAACCTCACTCCCCCCTAACACCCTTATCCACATACCCAAATCTCATCCTGGAGGAGACTTTTAATGCTCACAAACTGCTGGTAAAGACTACCCCTCTGAACCCCGCGGCAACCATATCTCACCAAACAGAATCCCTAAATATCCTTAATTCAAAACACCTCCCCACCCGAATCCTCCCAAGTCAACCATCCCATTCCCAGAACGTCACATTTTTGTTCCGCCTCCTTCACCACTCTACTTACTTGGGACCCACCTCTACTGACCTACCATCGGACCACCTTCCTTTACTTATTTTCCTAAGTTCCCCCATCACCCCCACCAAAAAAAACTATTCCATACACTACTACAAAAAAGCAAAACCTGGCCCGCATTATACTAATTATATTGAAACTCAAACATTAACCCAATCACAATCCACGACATAAGATGCTTCTCCTCCATCACTCACTTAAACAATACAATCATCAAATTTGCAAACCTTCACATACCCAAGGGACACAGAAAATCATACAATCCCAAACTAAACCCGAACATCAGCAAACTCAAAACAGCAAAGAAACTCATTTCGAAGGAGAAAGACAATACCCCCACAGTCTCTAACCAAATAACAAACCTAAACACCAAAATCTCTAACCTCATAACCACCAACACCAACTAATATATTTCTCTGAATCTCCATCAAAACATCTCACGCAAAGACAATAAAAAAACCTGGCAAGTCATCAAAAAGTTAACAATTCACGAAACAACCCCTCACCATCTCACGAATCCCCATCTTTACCTAACAACTCCTCCCCACCCCTAAACAACATCAAACAGTCTCGCTAAACATTACGCTAAGATCTCCCGCAAACCAACACATCCGATAACAGGAAACAAAAAAACGAATTAAAAACTCAAACTAGATTCACCCATACCTCCATTCACACAATCATGATAAGAAACCAATTAAAACCTCATAAAAATCAACAGCATCAGGCCCAGACTCCATATCAAACCTGCACATAAAACACCTGGGAGATAACGCAATCCTCCTAATTACAGACATCTTCAATAAATCCTGGCAACTCCACTACATTCCCCCAATCTGGAAACAAGCATACATAATCCCTAAACTCAAACAAAAAAAACCCAACTCCCCTCCTCCTATCGCCCAATTTCTCTGCTTTGTTCCTATCAGTAAATTGCTAGAGAAATTAATATTAAATAAAATTTCCAAATCTATTCCTCTCCCAGACTTCCCACACGGATTCAAAAGCAACCACTCTACTACACGCCCTCACTTCCTCATGACACACATCATTAACGGCTTCAACCAATCCCTTTCCCATAGATCTATACTCACAGCATAGACATAGAAAAGCATTTGACACGTCCTCCCAGACACACTCCTATTCCAAAAAATTCTCCATTCCCCTTTGAAAAAAATGACAAAAAATGGCTTTCCAATTTCATCAACAACCCGTTTTGCAAAAGTATTATACAAAAAATCTCTCCCATCTATCAAATTCAAAAACGCGGTCCCAACGGGAGCCATTCTCTTCTCCATTTTTATTCAACTTTTTCTACTGGCAGACTGACCCCCCAATCCACCACTCCACCAAACTTATCATGTATGCAGACGACATTGCCTCATTCCCAACCAGTCCGTAACAAGCCCCAACAACATACCTAAGAGCATACCTACACTCTTTAGAATGGTTTAATCACCCAACAGACCTCAATGATAGCATACCCCTTAACGTCCTCTATCACCTATAACACCGAACAGCACATCAATCTCCTCCTCCCTTACCCCTCCCACTCAACAAACCCCAAAAATACTAGACTTTACTACGACACCCTCATGAGTTTTTCCCCCCATATTGACAAAATCACTTCCACAATCAACGAAAATAAAACCCTCCGAACCCTTTCCCAACACAACTTAAGCGACAGAAAACACACCCTTAACTACTATTATAAGCACTCTTAGATAACTTAAATTACGCTTCCCAAGCATGGTTCCCTGCAATTTCAAAATCAAACACAAACAAACACAATTCTCAACACGCAAGCCTTAGAATTATCACAGGTTGCACTAAACCCACAATCCAACATTTACACGATGAAACCTCCATCCTCCCCATTTCCAACATGGTCTGGAGAGGTCAGGGACTCAATTCTATTCTACAGAAGACCCGTAACCTCAACCCATTCATGTCCAATTCTCTCCAATCCCCTCGACAGACCTAAAATCCCCCTTCCTCACACAGCAAATTCTATTACAACACTATAATATAATTCCCCGCCCTCCCAATAGGCCATGGACTTCACATATTCATTCCACTAACAAACACTTACTCGTTCAATCAACGCCCAAATAATATTTTAAATACCCCTCCCCAAAAAAACTCTCCCAATTAGAAGAAACGCTGTCTTAAAAGAAGCAAATGGACCTCCCTCAGTGAGATCGGGTCACCCCCGAGACTCATGCAATATAAACATAATTCAAAATAGACAACGTCACCTCCCCCACTTGCACCAGATGCTATAATTCTCAGGATACAATAGAGCACCTCCTTCTGAGATGCCCAGCTCTCGAACGCCCCCATGCGTCTTTTCCTGTATCCTCTAGTCCTCGCGTGGCATCTGCACCGGTGGCGGGTGGCGCTTCCTGGAAGCAGTGTGGCCTCCAATTTAAGGTGGGCCAGGGGCAGGATATATAGGTATATTATATATATAATTATATATATATTATATATAATATATAATAATATATATATATATAGTATATAATATATATATTGTTATTATATATTATCTATATATATATATATATTATAGTATATATTATGATATATATATATAATTATTATATAATATAGTATATATATATATATATATATGATTGTTTTTGTTTGTTTTTTTTTCTAGGTTGCATGTTGCTTGACTTGGGCTTCCTGTTTTTATTTATGCTTAAGAAGATCCTGGCCTGTTTTCTTGTTTTCTTTGGAGGCTTTGCTCTTGCCTTGCACGCAAGTTTTTTGTTATCATATTGTTTTTTAATAATCATTTCATAATTACATGTATATATTATTTCTTTACAGAAATAAAGGTAAACCTAAAATTTAAATCGTACACATGTAGTAAATGTAAATGTAGCCATCCCCAATCTGTAACAAAAAAACCCGAGCACCAACTTTTGGGTCTAGGTCTGGGTGCGCACTTTAGGTCTGGCGTATGTTAATGGTGTAAGAGTAAGGTACAGTGTGGGTCGGCTTAGTGTCGTATTGGGTTACCCTCAAATAAAGGTAATCCTTAAATTGTAAATGTGTGTACATAAAATAGTAGGTACAATATTGGTTTACCTAATAGTAAAAGTATTTCCTAAGTTTTTGCATATTCTGTTCTTCATAAGATTGTGAAGTAAGGCTTCTAAAAATTCAAAGTATCACCAAAGAATAAACCAATGCTAAAGGTGAGTTGCTAGCTTGTGTGTATCAGTTTACGTTAGGCTGCCATTGGGATTTTTCTCAGAAGCTGATTACGATTCAGACTAATTAAATAAAAGGAAAATTATTATATTTAAAATTTTTATATATATATATATATTAATATAATATATATATATATCTTATATATCAGAGGTGGGCACCCCGCTCATTTAGCGGTAGTAGTTCGCTAGCGCACCTCCGCACCTTGAGAAAATGTAGTCCGCTAGCGCTCCTCCGCACCTATTCAGACCATCTATCGCAAGTCCGCACGTCCGCACGTCTTCTGTTAATAATGTGCGACTTCACTAAAAGGTTTTAATATTAAATACTAAATAGTATATATCCTTACAAAAAAATTATTCGTAATATTATATGAAAAATTGAATGAGTATTTACAAAACCTCAAGATTTTCCTCTTCCTCCTCAATGTCTTCTTTCAAAGATAAGAAATCCATATTACCTTATAAAAGGATTAGCTGCTTCAAAATTAAAAGCAGTTAAGGCTGAGCTCTTTGCCCTCAAAATATCGCCACCAATACTAAATATTTGCTCTACAGCAACAGAACTAAGAAAAGGTCTAATTATAATTTTGAAAATTTCAACAAATTCTGCCCATGCTGAAAGGAAAAGATGTTGGTGAGAGGAGTGCTTGTGTTAGTTCGCTTCCAGCAGTTCATTGCTAATTTAAGGTCCTCACCTAAATCATTCTGCCGCCCTTCTGAAATATTTTGACCACCCTGTCCACCCATAAAGAAATTTCTATTTCGTCCAAGACTTTAGGAGAATCCATAAAAGCCTCGAGCCTGCAGAGTCGATGCTAATACTACGTATCAGCTCGGTAACTTAGTATATATATATATATATATATATATATAATATTATATATATATATTATATATAGGTATGATAATATATATATATATAATTATACTATCTTATATATATATATAGTATATATATATATATATTTATATATATATATATATAGTATATATATATAATATATAATTTATATTACGGTATATATATAGTTATATATATAGTTATATATATATATATCTATATATATAATTTATATATATAGTAATATATATATATATATATATATATATATAATATATTAATATTAGTATATATATATATATATATATATATATATATATATATATATTAGGGAGGGCCGGATATCCGGCCAACTATCCGGTATCCGGCCCTATCCGGCAAGTTTTTGACTATCGTATCCGGCCGGATATCATTGTTATCCGGCGGATAACCGGATAATTACTTCCCTAGTATGTTCTTCCTCGTTTAGGTAAATATACCAAATATTTGAAC
>JABUQX010072566.1:42500-49068 GCA_015478945.1 Trachelipus rathkii
TGTATTAAAATTAGTAATATGTAATAAAAATTTTAATAATGATGGTAAATAAAATAAGAATAAAAGTGTGGTGGCCCAAATTACGCCCTTTCGTGGGAACAAATTTTGACCTACTTGTTTTAACTTCATTTTGTGATTAAAATAACTTTCTTATAAATTTTTGTTATTTAAGTTCATTGTTTATGTATTTTAAATTAGCTATACGTATAAACAAATGTTCAATATAATAGGCTAAATAAAATAGAATAACAATGTGGCCAATTACGCCATCATCATTTTTATTGGGGGGATGAATCGGGCAAGGTTTAGGCCCAGCGATTTACTCTATCACTGTTTTGGAGCAAAAATTTAGGTTTGCCAGTTTTAAAGCTAACATACTCAACTGTATATTACACTGAATAAAAATATAATTAAATCTGTGGACATCTGATCAATTTAAAAAAAGTTAAAGAAACTCGCAGTTATTCAAATGTGAATTCTAGTTAAGGTCATTTTAGGAAACTAATTTCTTATGTTTTTTAAAAATATAAAAACTCTCTAGAATTCAAGATAAAATAAAATAAAACTTGTAGTACTAGGTGACGATGAGCGTTGATACGCGTTTGTGCATAATTAACTCATCCGAACTCGGCGCATGACATGGCACGAGCTGCGGATATCCGTATCCGGCTTAATTACTATCTGATTTCGGCCGGATTATCGGTTATACTTCAGCGGATATGCCGTCCGCTAATTCACTATCGGTTCTCTTCATCCTTATATATATATATAGGTAGTTATAATATATATATATGATTATATAGTATATATATATCTATATATATATATATATATATATATATATATATATATATATGGTTAGTATATATAATATATATATTCCGTAATGGGGGAAACCGGTTCACAGAAGGGGAAAATCGGTCAGTTTTAGAATGTTTAATATTTTTATAATTAAAAATTTTTCAATTAGAGAAAGGTTTTTTAATCATTATAGTATTATATTTTTTTTAACCATATCTAAAAATTTATTAAATAACTTCATCTGCTACTCAAAATATTTCCCAAAGGGGGAAAAAAATTTTTTTTTTTTTTTGGCAAAAAATTCTACGAAGACTCGTGAATTCGTAGAATTAAGATATCAGAATTTTGACTTAGATGCATATTGGGGAGTCTATTTTTAACATTTTCCATGTAAAAAATTTAAAATATTAAGCTTATTTTAAAAGTTATTAAGTGTTTTCAATTTCGGGGGAAACCAGTCGGGCATCGGGAAAAACCGGTCAGTATAAGCTTGTAAAAAAATGTCCATTTTTTTTTTTATTGTTCAATAATATTTTGTTCTAGATTTTATGTATGGTAGACTATAAGAACATTATGTCTTAATGTTTTCTTATACTCTCTTTCTTTTCTATCTACGTGCTGAAAGGATAAAAAATGTTCACCGTAAATGTGCGTACATACTCTAATAAAAAAAAAAGAACAATAAAAAAAAAAAAAAAAAAAAGGCCCTATTTTGTTTAAATGGAGTAAAATTATTAATGAAAAAGTATGAAGACTGAAGGTCATAATCTAAATATAATATTGTGAAAAAATTTTCGGCAAAAAGTTCCTGTGAAGTGCGTACATAGGCCTATCGTAATATAAAGTGCCAATTTTGTTAAAAAGTTTAAATATTATTTTTTTTTAAATTTAGAAATTTATTAAAAATTTTGTCATAATTCATTTTTTTTCATGCTTATTTTATAATATTAAGTAATGAAAAAATAATTTCAAAATTTTTGGTAAAAATACGTTTGCAAAATGTTAATAAAAAATAACTTAGACTTGTGTTTTTCCAATCCAAGTTGATTCCATAATATTATTAGACTCTATTTAAGATTTAATTAATAATTATAATTAGTTTGGAAAAGCATAAAAGAAAATAATTATTTAATGACCGGTCTTTCTCCCAATTTAAATGACGCGAATGTCACTAAAACAGTTATTTCAAATTGGAACGCTGCAACAAAAATTTTAAAATTTCATTCTCTTTTTTTTTTTACTTTCATTATTCATAATTGCTGTTCTCCAAATGTGAGAAAAACTATTAAGTATAGATATAACTTAAAATTTCGATTTTTCCATTGATTCTAAAAAAAAAACCTTGGCGATTTTTGACCGTTTTCCCCCATTTTCGGTATATTATTATATGATATATATTTAGGTAGTATAGTATATATTAGGTTATATATTATATATATATTAGTATTAATATATATATTATATATATTATAATATTATATAAATATATATTATAATATATTATAATTTATTTATTACACAGAAATGATTTAGATATTGCCTAGTTATTATTAGTAATATATATTAATTTAAATATATGATGAGGTAATAGCCATTCAGTCTAAAAAATCAATTTTAAATTCTTTATTTATTATAAATGGTACCATTAAAGGAGGTTGAGATTGGTTTGGAAGTTTAATTATTAAAAAACAATAAGTTTTAGACTAATAGTATAATTAGTTATAAAATTATAAATTATATTCTTTAATTTAAACAAGTAAGATTCTTAATAAGTAAACTATATTTTCATTTTTCAAAAAGGTGCGGACCAAAGAGCGGAAACTTTTTTTTGATCCGCACGTGCAAGTCCGCTAATTTCCTGGCGACTCCGCACTTCCGCTAGTCCGCACCTTTTCTGGTAGTCCGCTCTGAGCGGACTACCAGCCTATGGCTCTGATATATATATCTATATATATATATATATATATATATTAGTTAATATTATATATATATGATAGTATAATATATATATATATATATATATTATCTATATTATTATATATTATATATATATATATATATAATATAGTATATATAACTGTAGTAATGATATATATATTATATATTGATATATATATATATATATTATATATAATAGAGTATATATATATATAATATTATATATATATAATATTATATACTATTATATTATATATTATAGTAGTATATATAGTACGGGGGTGATTCAGTAGAATAGTAAAAGAATGTAGAGTGAATAGTATGGAGTAATCGGTGTAACAATGTTGTCTGTAACATCTGTCCTATTTTGAATGTGTGTAGAGATACAGTCGTTTTAGTTATAGGGAACGTTAATTTTACCATCTATGAAAAAGGTTATCCTTTATTAAGCTTTACCTCTCAAAATATGTATGTTCATACTACGTTTACGTTATAATATAGCGTAATAAACATTACAAATGTCCTTGAATTTATTGAATTGTCGACGAAGCCCAGTTTGTTACCCTGCTGTCAATGTGGTTAAAGTGTTTTCTAACAATGCCGCAATTTTATACGCCAGGAGGAATATGCTGGACATGATATTTGTGTAGGTTTTTTTTGCGATGGGAACTGCCCTTGTTGTCTTGTAAGGGAATACGTAAGATGGTTTCCTCCCCGTCGTGTGCGATTCAAGAGTGTTTACCTGTGCTTATAGTAAGCTTCGTGAGACAGGGGCGTTTTTTCTGGCACTTTGATCGGGCCGATTGGGGCTTGGTGCGTCGCTTCTAACGTAGCTAGTAATTGGTAATGCACTGCTTAACTCTGGTGACGCTTCGGCTTTGCCGAAAAGTGGGAGCTGTAAATCGTTTGATGGGATGAGCAGGTTCTTCCTTCTTCGACTAAATCTTTCTCTTCTCAATAATCCATCGGTTGATCGTGAGCTTGCTCTCTGGCCATTCAGAGAATGTGCGTATCGGGGGTGGAAAATTTTCTCGTTCTCCTATCACTCTTGCTAATTTTTTCATTCGCTAGAAATGATACTCTTCGACGACAAAGCGGGCTTTCATCAAACGAAAGTGGCTAAAATACCTCCTATTCTCCTACTGAAAAGTCTTTCTGGCCTCTTTGGCAAAAGATAATCTCTAACATTCTGTTAATGTGATCGTCTTTTCCGTCCTCTTATTTGATCTGAGGTTTGTTTGCTCATTCTCCACTGAATAAGGCCAATCTTTCGGCTCCTATTTTCCTCTAACTCAAGCGCACTAGACCGATTCTGCATTTCCTCCTTCTTCTCCCAAGGTTCCTAATGCCCTTTCCTGTGATTACATTTGATGGGTGCATGGGCTCTAAATTCTATGAACGTTAGGAAGGCGGGGCGGCCGGGATAGGCATTCCTCCCGAGTTTGAGAGAGTGTGCTTATCTGTGCTTACGCGCCCCTCGTTTCAATCTATTTTCTCTATGTCTCAATACTAATACCTTCCCTCAGTGTTGGGAGCACGCACATGTCACCTGTTTTCCGAAAAAAAGGAAGCGCGCTCTGATCTTCTAACTAATCGCCTATAGCTCTCACTTGTATTCTAATCTAAGATCTTTGAAACCCTACTCAACTCTCCATTCTTAGACTGATTTCAGATCTCATTCCGTTCTTTCCGATCGCCAGTAACGGCTTTGGCGCTCGAGGTCTTACTGCTGATATACTTTCCTATCTAAACGATTTATGGTTTTCCACCCTCAGGAACTACGGGGAGACTTGCGTGGTGGCGCTTGACATATCCAAGGTCTTTGACCGGGTTTGGGAGCGTCCACTGGCCTTCAAGCTCCCTCCCTTTGGGTTTCCTCCTTCCTCTCTTTGCTTACTTTATGTCTAGTTTTCTTTCAAATCGGCTGAATATCGCTGTTGTTGATGGGGCGACTTCGTTTTCTGTCAATAGTGAAGTAGTGGTGTTCCCTCAGGGTTTGTCTTATCTCCTAATTTATTTCTACTTTTCATTAATTGATCTTCTCACCTTGCACATATAACTCTATCCATCGTATGCCGATGATCGAACCCTTCATTCTTCAACTCATTTCACATCTGCTCCCTCTTTTACTTCTAGAATTGCTCTCGTCTTAATCTTTCCGAGTTCTATTCTCGTGCGCTGGTAGAATTCCGGGTGGGGTCGTCTCAACCTTGGAAATTCAATTCCTTAAAACCCAACTTCTACAAATCCCTCTCTAAAACACCTTCTACTTTCCTATCTCTTTGGACGGTTCTTCTTTCGTCTCTTCTGTTGACAATATAACAATCTTGGCCTTAACATAAACAAAATGTCTTGAAACCTCCATGCACAATGGTTGCTAGGCGGCTCCAAGAACTGGGAGTTTTGTTTAAGGCTGCGAAACTTTTTTTCCTCTTCTGCAGTTGCTCCAGCTATACGGGGCCTCATTCGCCCTTAGTTGGAGTTATGCTCTCAAAATATCTTAGGGGGGTCTGGTTTCACCCGGTTTGTTGGATAGGGTCGAGTCAAAAGCCAAAGGCTTATAAACTGTTCTGCACTTTCCAGTTCACTTGAGCAACATCTATCTTTGCGGCGCGATGTTTTTGGTGCTTTATCTCTTTTCTATAGGTACCACAGGCGGCTAGGTGCTCGAGGGAAGCTTATCAATCGCGTACACACCTTAACGAGCGCCTCGTCAGCACAAGGGGTGCTGTGTCGGGAATGAGTTTTGTGTTGATATTGGTAATTCCAGGCTTGTTCGCTGTGGAGCTTCCTTCTTTCCTTCCACCTCAGTTTTGTGGAAATCTCTTCCATCTTCTGTGTTTCCTGCTGAATTTAATCTCTCTCACTTTAAAGCCTGCGTCTGTGCTCATCTGCGTAGTTTGCGTTAGTTGATGAATAACTGATGTGTGCAACATCCCTCCTTGAATAGAGCTCTGCCCGTGTGTGGTGGTGACAACTGAAAAAAAAAAAAAAAAAAAAAAAGTACCCCAGCAGGAATATTTACTCTGAACGTGGCGATGAACAAAATGTGGATGATGTAGAAAACATTCTTCAGGTGGTAGAACAAAGCCCGCAACAAGCACACGGAGAATTTCTACAAGGGTCGGTATTCCACAAACACGAGTATGGAGAACATTGCGTCAGCATGGCTTGTATCCTTATCATCTACAGCGCGTGCAGCACCTTGAAGCAGGAGATTACGTCAAACGTTTGGAGTTTTGTCGTTGGGTAAATGCTAACCGTGCATTAATACCATTCATATTATTCACCGATGAAGCTACCTTACTCGTTAACGGGATCAACAAACACCATAACGCACATAGGTGGTGCAGAGGAAAATCACATCATTGTGGATTCGATATGTTTCAGTAATCGTTTTTAGTTCTACTGTAATGTGTGGTGGCGGTGGCAATCGATAATGTGTTGGATTGGGCCTGTTGTTTGCCAGAACGGCTTACAGGTGCCATGTATGCAGACTTCTTGCAAAACGTGTTTTCACTATTATTGGATGATGTTCCTTTGGCTACAAGGATGCGTATGTTCTTCCAGCACGATGGAGCCCCAGCACATGCTACTCGTTAGGTAACACAGTATCTAAATACAATATTCCCCGAACGATGGATTAGCCACAGTTGGCATGTTCATTGGCCACCAAGGTCCCTAGACTTTACATCTTTAGATTATTGTCTATGAGGATGGATGAAACCTGACGTATACAAAATAAAATAAAATACAAGAGAGAAACTGGTCACTTTCATTAAGCATATTGGTGCCATTATAAAAGAAGACCAGGATAAAATATATAGAG